>OZ023231.1:32680517-32937610 GCA_964006365.1 Trididemnum miniatum | reverse complement strand
GCACCTACCTTTCCAGTGAATCATTCCTCTGACATGGAGAGGGGAGACCTTGTGCATGAGTAACAACCCGTCTCCCATACCTACTCATCCAGGCCCGGCAACTGGAGAGGTCACTCCTGCTTCGCTTCACAGCGCGATTTCTGGGGGAAAATTGGACGTCGGTAGGCGTGAAGACTTTTTTCTTTTTTTTTTTTTTCAGTTTTCACCCGATTTCTGGGGAAAAATTGGTAAATGAGGGCCCCTGAAGATGATTTCGGGGAAGGGGGGGGGGGGGGCGGGCACGCGTTGCTTAGCTTCGGCCCTGTATGACAAGGTAACCGGTATGTTGAAATTCGATGATCGATCCAACTTTTCGATTTCCGATCTCATTACCTTGGTTGCTTCGCGTCTAAATCGCGATTAGGTCAACTAATTTTAATTGTTGGGCTACTGCATGGTTTACAAGATCAAGTAGCTCAACCAATACAAATATACACAATGGCGAACGCTATCGGCGAGGGAGATCTTGGGTTTGATTCTCGGGCCGGAAAATCCGGGCACAGTGTCGTCAACGATTTACCACGGCTGAGGCATTCCTGTGTTGCCCAGGCGCTAAACTGTGGATATGGGCCTCGCCACTTGTTACACGCTTCCGCGTAATACCGCGAGTGTAATGAAAATAGCTTCATGAGTGCAGTTAAATTGACGGCACCGTCGCAGCCGGGGGAGGGGACTGGGGGAACCAGTCCCTCCTTTGCAAGGTACAGATTTAAAGAAGTTATTAAATTGTGGTATCCCCGCTTAAAATCTTTTTAGTCTGAGCATGATCAAATTGCCGGAAATACGGAGGGAGGTGAATAGTTTGTTCAATGATCAGTTTAATTATAATTTTGTACATACACACAAGTTGTAATGAGAATAATGCCGCTGTGTTGGTAACTTGCTGTATTGTATTGCCATTGCGTTGAACTGACGGCCCCCAATCCTTTCAGACAACCAAACGCAACATAATATAATCAATCGCTGTTACATTCTTTCTACTTCAAGAGTGCATTAGCGCCCTGTCCCTGAAAAATGTGCCATCAAGCCATTTACTGTGCTTACTGCTCATTTGCACATGTCGTATCATAGCGCTGATGTTAGTATCAGCGCAGTTGCGCACTTGCAGAAAAGTGAGAAGAAAAAAAGTGGGCGATTTTACTTCCAGTATTAATCAGTGCGCAGTGGTTAGCAGTCACAGATCTTGCTGAGGCAAAAAAAATCCTGAATTACTGTCTGACTGCGGCGCAACAATAGAATCAAATCTTTGATTCTTCAATAAAAACAAATAGGCCTGGCTGAAACCTTCTCAGTAGCGGTACGGTAGCCTAATTCAATGAAAAAAATTGTCTCCCCCCCTTTGTTATTTATTTCTGGCTGCGCTGGTGATTGATAATGTACTTTAGACGTAGGTACATTTTGGTGTGCTGTGCAGGAGCGGATCTCGAAAAATTTTGTGGGTGGTATGCAATTTTGAATTAGGTTGAATGTTTACTTTATACAAAGACGTAAGACGTTTAGGTCCGGGAGAGAGCGTAGATAAGCCCTTTGAAAATGTTTCATGTCAGGGGCGTATTCAGAAATTTTTTCAAAGACGAGGGCTCTAAGTTTTTAGAGGGGTGGCTACGGGTCGACAATGTTATCTTGCACTTCAGCACGTCCAGAAGTGTCGGATTATTATTAATCACTTTGTTGAGAGAATTACGACGAGATATGTAATGAGTGGCGGGGCCCAACTCCGCGGCTTTGCGCCTGGGCAACAGAGCTTCGAAGTGCATGAAAACATCGCAGCGGTGACGACACTGTGTCCGCTTTGACCGGCCCAGGCAACAAACCCCAGACCGCCCACACCGATAGCGATGTCGTTACCAACTGAGCTAACCGGCCGGCATAGTACTAATCTAGCTTAGCAAACGTATGTATATCAATAAGAAGTATGGTGATGTTCATGCAATCGTTGGCGCTTATGTATGATATGGCTCTTTGCTAAAACACAGAGAGAAATGTGGCTCTTTGCATCTGACTGGTTGGCCACCCCTGCTATACGCTATCATTGGACGGGAGGTACGTTATCTTGGCTACTTATTATCAGCAACTGAAGTTTTGATATTTAGCTCAAGGAAAGTTGTGAATCGATCTCTGCTGAGTAAGCAGGCAAAAAGCCAAGTTTAAACGTTGTTAGGCAAAATCTACTTCTTTGTTTAAATGACTTAGTTCGGAATGCAAGTTGGCGTAGTATATTTTGGCTTGGTAATAATCTGAACTTGATTGGTTGAACAGTTGATTCTATGGTAACCTGGAAATTCGTATTCAGCGTAGCAAAGTTGTTAACAAGCGTCGATTTTCCAGAAACAAATTTTTCTGACATAAAAGTAGATTTTTGCAACTATACAGTAGTTCTAAGAAAAAGCCTGTTTTGATGCAAAACATCACGTGTTTTGTGATTTTTAGAAATAACCTCTTTTTTAAGCAAAATAGCGCAAAATGTTCTGTTAAAGTGGACATAACTTTATTATTTCTGCTTCGTTTAACACCAAAATCAACTTTCTACGACATGTAGTTTAAAAGTTACAACATTTTTTAAATATTTTACCATTTTTGACCACTAGGTGTCGGTTGCTGGTATCTTTCAATTGGCAACGAGCCAAAATTGGATTTAAAGTTAGTTTTACCATATCTGGCAACAATCTAGGGGGGCTCTTGTTTTAAAAAATTTTTTCGACCCACTTTAGTGTACAGCGCCTGCGTCCTGAGCATCCTTTTGTATGGCAGCAAATCTTGGACCATACGCGCTCCACAAGAACACAAGTTCAATGCATTTCACATGAGATGCCTACGGCGCATTCTAAACAGCAAATGGCAAGACAGAACCCCCAACTTAACAATTCTGCAGAGGGCTTGAATCCCCAGCATGTACAGCTTGTTGAAGAAACGCCGCTTACCCTGGCTCGGTCACACTTGTGCGCATGAATGACGGTAGGATTCTCAGGTACCTTCTATAATACGGTGCTCTAGTACTCGGCAAAGGACCCACACGCAGACCGCTATTTCGATACAAGGATTTTGCAAGAGGGACATGAAGGCCTTAACGATCGAAACAAGCAAGTGGGAGATACTAGCCCAAGATCGAACATTCTCGAAACAAGTTGTAAGGATCTATCTCTTCAGTTTTGAGGAATCACGTGCCAAACAGTCAAAAGCCAAACGACAAGAAAAGAAGCAAACCAGATCTCCATCAGCATTCATCTGTGCAGTCTGCCAGAGAGTCTGTCACTCCCGGTTTGGACTTTTCTGCCATAGTCGACGCTGTTTGCAGGCCGTAACCTGAATGACCTCAAGAACTTGCGGAACCATGATCTCTCGAGATGGACGGTTACAAAAGAAAAACGTGACATAGTTTTGGGATCTTCTAATTTTTATGTAGCTTCATGGCTCACCTAAACAGAAGGGAAACCAGCAGTTATTTTCAGAATCACTTTTATACATACTTGAGTTTCTCAAAAATGAACGCAATGCAAGCTTCAAAAACTCAAAGAAGAATGATTGCAGAATACGCAGTAGCCCAACATGTATAGTATAAAGCATTCCGTTAAAGAATACGCTGAGTTTCTGTTTGATGTAGTACCGATGCAATATGTCGCACTAGTAATTTTTTTTGTTTGAACAATGACGCCATCTAGAGCGTTTCTGTGTCACTTAACTTTGAAAAATACCACCGAATCGACATTGAAATAGTTAGGATTGTGATTGTCTAGTTGCCACTCAATACTGCTTACGAAGCAGAAGGCTGTTTTTGATTCAAATAAAGTTAAATATTTTACGAATATTTATGTCAACTATACCAGCATCCAACCGATGCGAAAAGTTTTGAAAAGCAGTACCACTTGAGCGGTTTTTGGTGACCTAAAAGCTAGAAAATGTGACTTCATTTTAGCAAAAATGTAACCAAAATGTGACTTTATTTAAAGAACAGCAATTACAGCTTCTCCCTACCAGTGGCGCACCCAAGATTTGGCAAAAGAATGGGCCAAAACCGGTGGGCCACAGGAGTCTAAGGAGCTTGGTGCTCCGCTCCCACCAGCCAACGGATTTTTACGATTTTCAAATAAAAAGCACTTATTTTAGCACACTTTTTGCTGATATGAATTACCGCTGATGTGTTTTCTGATCAAAAAAAATTTTTAAATAATTATATCGTTGTTGTTGAAAAAGAATATTTTAACTACTTATCTACGATGTTTATTTTAACCCTTCGGTTTTAAAATAAACAAAAGTTGATATAGGTGTTTTAATATAAATTACCGCTGCTTTTTTATTGAATGTTAAAATAAATCCCTCTTTTAAATCAAAGATTTTAAAATTAAGATGTACTACCGCAAGCTGTCAAAGCCATTTGGGTTTAGGTAGATACGACATCACGATTTCCAAGCCATTATCACGTCGTAAAGTTTGGAATGTTATAAGCACAAGTCCATTCGCTTTTTACTCTGTCTAATGCAGTAATTTTCAACGTTTTTTCTTTCGTAGCCCATTTTTTGTCGCGCAAAAGCTCTGTGGTCCATTAACTTTTTATCCTTCCGAGACAAGTGTTCATCTCCAGGAGCGGATCCAGATGTAATTTTGTCGTCATGACTTCCCGTCCGGTAGGCCAGGAAAAACACTGCTTTTTAGTTGTTAATCGGTTGAATCTTAACTAAATGCAAAGACGTTAAGACGTTTAAACCCGTAAACGGGCGTAAATAAGCCTTTTTAAAATGTTTCATGTCAAGGGCGCATTCAGATATTTTTTCAGGAAGGGGGCATCAAATTTCGTCACTTTTTCAAACCTATTTTTTCCAACAGAGTTAATTTCAAGCAACTAAAGTAACAAAAACAACTCTAGGGGGGTCCGGATGCTTGCTCTCCCGGAAAACTTTCGAAAATTCACATACTGTAATGGCCATTTTAGTGCTTTTTGAACAATTTTCTGGCTAACTTTGTTTATAGTGATGGCCCCCAATTTTGAGCGTTTTACCAAATATGATGCATTTTGTTCGTACAGTTTCGATTATGCGTGCTTAAGACGACTCAGGCATATTGTTATGAAAATCAAATCAAATCAAATCTTCATTATACTCGCCGAATTACGCCGAAGCGTGTAACGAGTTGCGGGGCCCATCTCCACGGCTTAGCGCCTGGGCGACACAGCTCCGAAGAAACGTCGCAACGGTGGCGAGCCGTTGGCGACACTGCGTAGATTTGACCGGCCCGGGAATCGAACCCCAGACCTCCCGCACCGATAGCGTGCGCTTAGCAACTGAGCTAACGGCCGGTTATTGTTATGAAGAGGTTTGAAATTATGGCAAAGTATTATTCATCCAAAGCATTGTTGAAAATGGCTGATGGGGGGAGATACATCCCCCGGATCCGCCCCTGTTTATCCCTTCGACTTGCAAATTCCACCTTAGGGAGCCAAGTGGCTTGGTTTGAGAACCACTCTGTTGTAGCAGCTTAAAAACAAAGTCCATATACGACGCGATAGAAGTCATTGACTGCATCACGCCACCAACACAACGAGAAATAAATCCTTTTACAACAATCGCCTAGATTGGTTTCACAATCTTTCCACGAAACTACACACTATTAATTGAATAATTGGAATGAAAACTGCCAATCTGTAGCAAATAAGCAGCAGCGTCGTTCATTGTTACTACCGTCAAAACTACTAAACGAACACAGAAGTGTAAAATTAACTATAGTGACGCAAATGAAACAGAATTTTTCAATAAATCTAGCAAATTTTCAAAAAGTTCTGTGGCCCACCTCAAAATGTTTCCATGGCCCACTGTTTGAGAACCACTGGTCTAATCATAGTCAATACTTACCTTCATTTTTCAAAAAAATGTATTGTTCTGAGCGAATACTAATCAATAGAATAGTTTAAGCAAGCGTTTGAAAATTCAAAGTGTTTTTTTACATGGCAAAGATGCCACTACACTACTGGAAGATGGTTTTAACCATCTTGATGCATTATGCAGAGTGTCCATTCCAATGGTAGCATGAAAAGATAAAAAGAAGGAAAATTGGGCAAAAAAATAGCACAAAAAACTTTGTAACCTAAAAAATTAAATGTAACCAAAAAACAGAAAATGTAACTTTTTGTAACTTTATAACTTCATAAATACTGGCCCCAAACGTGTAAAATAGTTTTGCTTCCACGCTTTTTGTGTTGATTGGAGTCAGCAAAAAAAGTAACTTTTGTGACCTTAAAATCTTAAATCGTCCTATAATCATCACTTACCGGTAAAATATTATTGTAATACAAGATAATCATAATTCAAGAACTTACGCACGTGAAAGACCATGATTGGTCACCTGGTCTACTGCACCTCAACAGCATGGCAACATGCAGTTGTAAATCTGAATACACTTTTAAACCAGATTATGACACAGAATGAAACTATCATTAAAAACTTACACAACTTGTTGCTCTGAGTTTTAAACGAAAGTCAGATGAAATTTCGCAATATTCATCCAGCAGGGGAATGCAGCAAAGCAAGAAGCCGCCCCTCCCTCATTTGGATACTTAGCCAAGTTATTTTGGTTACAGGCTCACAGCAACTATATCGAAAACCTTAATGAGTAAAGGCCGAAGTAAGCAATGGTTCAATTGATTATGACTTTAGAAATGTTTCATTGTAACGTGATAAAGGTTATTTTTTTATAAAGGAAATTTTTTACTTCGTCAACTCAATGATTTGTATAACCAGCGTTACTTCGTGTTGTTGAGAAGCGCTAAAATAAAAAAGTTTATGCATTAAAAAAGTAAATATTTAGGTTCACTTGGGTGAACAAAAAGGCAATGGTTTGTTGGCCAGTTTCCAAAGTGGTTACAAATTGGCTTCTGTTTCTAGCGACATCATGGCTTAGCTTTGTTATTTCCAATCCAATTCAAGCACAAAACGAAAGTGCTGTTGTTGGTAAGTTTTATAGTGAGATGTCGAGTCCAGTAAAAGCCTGGTGCACATAGTCCAGTCAGTCATTAACATCAAGAGCGTTGGCTGAAGAAGGCAAAAAATGATTTGGTCCTCTTAGAAATAAACGTTTTTCATAAAGTATTTTGGGGTAATATTCAAAAGAACCAAAAGATTTTAGTATTTTAGGGGTCCTACTAAACACCGCAAAGGACTGAAACACTGCAAAAAAGCGACAAAGGACCAATTAAACCCGGCAAAGTACTACAAAGGACCTGATAACCCCAAACCTAACCCTAATTTAAACCCCTTTGTCGTTCTTTGCGGTGTTTACTAGATCAACTTAAAATCCTTCGTCGTACTTTGCCGGTGTTTTAAGTCCTTTATCGCTCCTTTGCGGTGTTTAGTAGGACCGATATTTCAGGAGTGAAATTTGACTTTTTGCCAGTTATTTCAGGAGTGACTTTATGACCTGGAACTTTTTTTACCAACACCTTTGCCCCAACGCCTTCTTGTTCGGTAGTTTTTATTTCTTTTAGAATAGAAATGGGAGGGCAAATTTTTTCTCACCTTCAGCTTCTTCGTAATTTTAACTAAGATTAACCGTTCTGCACACAGCTCATGAACTTGAATTTTCCATGTTCATGCCTTCTGCTTTTTCAATGATTGGTTCGCACTTTTTTGAGACAACTTTCAATATTAAAAATTGGGCAAGTTCAAGTCAGGAGTGGACTTCGTGACCTAATAAAATAACGGGTCGCATATTTCGAAATGGTTTTACATGAAGAATCAGAAGTTTTCATGGTAAGCACTCAGCTTGGTCAATTCAAAGTGATTGAAATCCTGTAAAACGGTTCCGAAATATGTGACCCTTCAGGTAGAGCAACTCTAGTCACAGTACGAATTCAGATAAAGGCATTTTATGGAAATAAGAATAAAACTATTTTCTGAGACACGCAGACCTTCAAAATAAAGATAACTGTTTGAAGTATAATGATTACGGCAGCGACCTTGGCTTCGCTTAGTTGGAGCTATCTCTTCATAAGCAACAACAAACGCATGATGCCTTGCAATTAAATCAATCACAATTGTTTTTCATATTGCTTGATTAATAGCTAGTTTTGAACTGCAAATTATTTCCGCAAAGTGGCAACAGTAAAATAGTTCATAATCTTATAGGCCTATGTATGTATGTATTAGGTTGATATTTACCCTCCTATCACGAAAAAGCGATCAACGCGCTATAACGAGCTCGCTTAGGAGTTGCCAGCCATCTATCTATCACACCAGGATGGGGCATCCCGCTAAGTGCCTTTTCCATCGGCACAACAACTAAGCTTGCCGACTGGTACTCCACTATGTCCCTTTAATGCTGAGCGTCAAGCAGGGAAGCTGTGAATACCAATTTTGAAGTCCTTGGTGTGACCTGACTCGGAATCAAACCCGAGTGTAGAGCTTCCGAGACGGTCGCTCTTACCACTCGGCCATACTGAAACCTTTATATACAATCAACATCAGATCATGAATTTCCACCACCAAAAACAATAAACTCTTCGTCTCTACGACAACGACGAGAACAGAATATGAGGCAGTAGCTTATACTACGCTGCTAGAGGGCTTCTAAAGCTTTAATCGGAATAATCTTACGTAATTTACCACAGGTTGTATAATATGCGAGCGCAATACATTTGTGAAATTCGCCTATGCAGTAGCCAGTAGCCAACGCTTCTCAGCGTCTAAAGCAGTGATTCTGAACCGCGGCTCTTGCTGTAGAGCCGCATGTGGCCCCTAAGTATTGTTCCTGCGGCTCTCGCAAATCCATTGACGGCTAATCGATTGCAGCAAAAAGCAGAGTTGCAAGTCTCAAACCATTTTATGACCTTATTTCGAATTTGAACTGGGACAAGCGTTTTGAATTGAAGATCTTTTTGGGTTCAAAGAGTCGAGTTCCAGATGGAAATATATATCTTTAGCTGATTGCCAACGTACAGAAAAATGTGTATTTGGGTCAACTTATGTATGTGAAGCGCTTTTCAGCAAAATGGTCAGAGTTAGAATCAACGTTGCAACCGATTAAATGGCGATCACTTGGAGCAGCGTCTGCGTCCTGCATCCTCCACATATACAACCAGCTTTGACACACTTACAGCAATAATAGTCAAAGCTTCGCATGAATTTGGTTTTCTTTCTGAGTTTCGATGTTGTTGTTTTAAAATGAAATAATGCCTGAGTTTGGTTTCGATACTACTTTAACTTAACACTGATCGTATGCGGCTCTCTGCAACTTCAAGGCTAAAAATTCAGCTGTGGAACTAAAAAAGGTTAAGAACCACTGGTTTAAAGTACTTTGAATAACCTTCCACTACGCTTGTGACACCGACTCGATTCTGTGCTTGCTTGGTCGATGACTGCATAGTCACTTCTTCGTCTTTTCTACCGAGTCCTACGCTGGTCTACAACGCCTCTCATCACTCGACAGCTGGGGAAGTACCGAAGCTTAGTTAGTGGTTCGATAGATTTTGCAGAGGAAAGAATTCTGGAAACACGCTTGCCATTTGTTTGTTTGGTCGCCCAATCCTACAGTAATCCAAACACACAGTAATAATCCAGTAACAATAATCCAAACATGGCAATCAAGTAACAGTAATCCAAACATGGACCTCGCCCCGCGAGAAATTCATCGCGACAAACTTCCTGCAATGTCACATTATGATATCACAGTCTCACAGATAAAAACTGAAGGAAAACTTTTCTTTTCCTGGTCCAAAAGGATGTTAATATGCCAAACCAACCAGCAGAAATTCAATTCAACTTTAACGCATTGGTGCAAAACTTCCGGGAAGTATGAACAATGGACACTTTGCAGTTGTTTACCAAGAAAGTGGAGTGTTCTTCCAAACTGCAGTGACGTTGATCTGTGATTAGAATGATTAGGGCTACTTGCCAAAGTTCTCTTTTTCGTCTCTTCATTGTGTTCAATTTTTTTGTTGAAAAAAAAAAACAAAAAAAAAAACGGACGAACAGAAATGCAGCACCGAAGTAGGACAATACCAACATAAACAGGGATAGCATAGCATACTAATTAACTATGCAGCAAAAGAGCCGAATGCTTTACTGCTGCAGGCACCACACCAAATTTACTTCTACCTCTGCCATAGTCCTACTTATCACTCGCAAACAAGAATGCAATGCCAAACAAAATTAATTTTTTTATGTTAAATTATTGGTGCTTGTGGAGACACTAAAACTGACCGAACATACGTTCTACAGACCTAGACGATTATTAGTTGTAATTGAAGCAGCGCCCATTAGTTTTTGCATCAGGATGCGAAAAAATCGCATTAAACTAGGCGAACATCTTGTTAATGCGACTTCCTCCAAGAGCTGTGTGTTCGGGGCAAAATTTTTTCTGGGCCCAATGGTTGCAGATCTTGAAGACAAACTAGGCTTAACCTTTTGATGCGACTAGTTTACGATGAATGAGTAGATTGATTTCCCAATTTCAGGTGTAAAAAGAGCTTCTTTGACTAATTTTCTATCATACATTTAGAAGGTATATACCAGTTTTTGCCTAGTTTCTTACGCAATGAACACACACATATTATGCTCCTAGTAATAACTGATTTCCTGCGGGAAGGCGAAAAATTTTCCAGGGAAGCCTGGCTGAAAGCCTTTATTTCAACGTATGCTTCAAATCCCTTAAGAATATTATTTATGTTTAGCAACTGTTGTTTTAGCGACAAACTACCCTAAAGGTAACACCAAAACAATGCTATTTGAAGCTGTCAAAGGTAAACTTACTACTGACAGTAATGACGATGAATCCTCAGCAGACAACGACTACAATGATTATGATAATATCACCCATCCTGGATTTCGTAATGCTTCCACCGATTTTCGCGCAAATGATGACGATAATATCACGAAAGAAACTGTGCTCAAAAAAGTTTTCAGAATTGCAATACCAGCTGTCCTGGGTACCGCATTGCTTGCTATTGTAACCTTTTTAGCATGCTTGAGCGCGAATTGGGCAGATCGGTTTTGCTGGAAATACTCCGAATGGTTAGTAGTAAATCACATTAGTTTTGAGAGAAATTATCGGTTTAATTATGTTTTTAAATTAGTGCTTGGTAGGTTGTACGAGACAAGTCTGTTGTGCTTTTATTAAATCAGCATACTGTACTATCAAACGCTTAGGTTGTATCATGATATTCTATCGCGATATTCTTCACTTTTTATCCGTCAAAATCAGTACAGTCTTCACTTTTGTTGAGTTAATGCGACATTCTTTATTCGATTCTTGTGGTCTAGTTGTGCAGCAGGGTTACTTTATCTTAAATTAGTGATTTTTTGCCCTACGAATCCCTTGCAAAAGTTAAATAAAAATCGAAGTCACAAAGCGGAGTTGACCAGTAGCGTGCAGTCATACATTACTTCTTTTCGGCAAAGCTTACTGAATATCGGCTAGTTGAAGAGGTTAATGCAATGTCATACTGAATGAATTTTTAAAGTTCTGCATGGTTGAAAATACCATCTGGTCGGACCATTGCAGTTTCCATAAAATTAAACTTGCTCTCGTAATGCGGAATGTCAATCACAACAATTCTTTACCTTTTAAACTACAGTTTACCATCGAAATCGCTTATTTTTTACTTTTTTGAGTATCGATTTGCAACCCCAAACTCCCCCAAGACCGACCAAAATCTACAAGTATTGTGAAAATCTAGACACTGATCTGTGATCGGATCGATATATTAACGTGACATCATCGATAAATAAATGCTTAATTTCTGAAGCACAAAATTCCCTTCATAAATTCAAAGAGGCTACCGCATTGCACTAACTGTCTCGTCAATTCCTTTTTGTTGCTTCTTTCAGACTAATAGCTTTTTCATAGTTTTGAATTTTCGGTTAGAAATACCTTTTGCAAAATGTGAGGTTACGAAATAATCATAATGCATTTGACGTGAATCGCGTTTTGGCCAGACAATGCATTGGGCGAAGAGTGTTCCTACCTGTGTGTTGCAACTTTATCAGTAGACCAAGCCAAATCACAACGAAGTCCAACCATTTTCGCAAAACCAGTTCGCAAGAGAAAAAGCTCAGGAGCTGGAGGAGTGGGCTAATAGGTCTAAAGAAAATTTACTAAGCCCGCAGTTATGGATTTATACTTGCATGCGCTTGTTCTTTGCAACATGCTCAGATTCAGGGGTCGGAAACCTTTTGCACTTAAAGAGCAAAATTAGTCCGTTTGTTACAATACGATAACCAGCGGGAGCGGCAAAACTACCGTCAGGTCCAAAAACTTCAGTTATTCCAAAAATGATTCTTGAAAAATGGTCTTTGTTTATCTCCCAAAAGAGCCGCAGTTGGGGGTTCAAAGAGCCGCAGGTTGCCGACCCCTACTCTAATATTGATTCTTGTCCTTTGTTCTAGCGGAGAAAGCCCAACCCATATTGCCACAGTTGAACCACGTCGAGAATCGGGTAAATCTTGTTCATATGTACAGCAATTGCTAATAAAGTTAAGTGTCGAAAGATATTCATAATGTGCACAGTGGCGTAGCCAGCGAAAAATTTCGGGGAGGAGGGGGCAAAACGTTAAAGGCTTGTTTCTTCGGTGGAGGCCTGGAGGCAGCCGCTGACGAATATTTGCGGTTTTTCAACAAAAAACATGTAACTTTTCCAACTTTTTATTAAAAATTTCTTGCAAAAACACCTTCAACATGTAACAGAAACTTGGATCTTGGTTATCTGGTTAATCCATAAAAGTCCGACTCCGACTTGTTCTACGATGATAAATACTGTAGCAATGACAAGCAGTTGACAAGTAGGCTACAACCGACTATCGTCAGTCGGACACAATGCACTTTAGGCCTATGCGAAAAGATTTAATCTTGTTGATCACGCTATGGTCAAAGGGTGCTAGGGCCATGGCACGGCGCCCTCCCCTCTGGGTGAGCCCTTGCCTGTACCCAGAGATGGGCATTTATCGCGATAATTTATCGGCGATAATTTGTTACCGAATATCGTTATCGCTCAAAACAGTTTTGATTTATCAATTACCGATATCGCTTTTGTAATATATTTCGTTATTGCCGATAAATTATCGCGATAAACGATTCTTTATGCACGTAGTAGGTCTTCTGTGTTCAAAGTTAGTGAGTTGATGCATTGGAAAAAATACAGTTGAAAAACACCTCTCTTTGTTATATCTAATGTCACGGCAGAGTCAGTGAACTGCTCTTGAAAAATTTAGAAACACATTATTGCAATGTGACTTGCAAAAAACTTAGTCAAACGCATTGCAAATTTACCGCAACATTTAGCCCTATCGGAAAAATTTATCGGCGATAATTTATCGATTACCGATATCGCTTTAAAAAATTCAGATTTATCGATTATCGGTATCGCCCAGGGCTTTTTTGAAGTTATCGATTATCTTTATCGCTTTAGTACAGTAAGGTTTATCGTGCCCATCACTGCCTGTACCTTCCTGCCCACACCGAAACGAGCGAGCGATATAATTTAAGTAGGCTACCGGTAGCAAAAAGTGACAGGCCCAGTGGTGCAGCGAAGAAATTTTGAAAGCCAGGGGGCCATAATTGCCACATTTTTTTCAAGAGTATTTTTTTCGGGAGAACTAATTTTAATCGGATTGAGAATCAAGAAAGGAACTAGGGGGTTCGGGGGCATGCTTCCCCGGAAAATTTTTGAAGACTTACATGCCGTAATGGCTATTTTAGTGCTTTTTGAACAATTTTCTCGTAAATTTTGTTTAAATTTTTTGACTCTATTTCCGAGTGCTTTCCCAATTATGATGCATTTTGTTGCTACGCCCTTTATGATGCATTTCGTTGCCCCTTTTGCCCCACCTCCTCTCTGGCTACGCCTCTGTATGTCCAATAACTTAAAAATTTTTGCGATTGATTTCAAATAATTGCGTCAAAAAACTAAATCCTAAAAACAAAACAAGATTTTTATATGATTTGTCGTGAATTTTACCTAACTCCATTTGTCACTGGGCCGTTTGCGATACCAGACCTGCACTCTAAACGTTAAGACCTAAAAGCACATTCTTGCCCTGTCCACATATCCAATTTTTGTGGGTTTCAGGCCCATGATTTTTAGTTCTAGTTTGTGCATCATAATTAATTTTTTGATGTCACAATTAAAAACAGTGATTATGACATCAAGAAATTGATTTTGATGCAGAAGCTAGAAGCAAGAACCGAGGGCCCTAAAGTTCACAAAAATTGGAGCAGAGGATGTAGGCTGCTATACAAACTATACAAACGTAATGAGTAAGTTTTACTATATAATGGTAAGCCTATTCTCAAACATGTAAAATATGTACAAGGTCTAGTCATAATTGACTGGCTGCGTGTGCAAAGATATAGATAAGCCTGCAATAAAAAAGGCAAAAGTTTCTAAACAGTTTGAGAAATGGAAACATTCGTGTGTCCATATTAACGACTCCAGTTCTGACTTTGTTAAACCAATAGAGAAAATAATTATAATAATCAACTAACCGGCCCGTTAGATCAGTTGTTAAGTTGTTAGGCGTATCGGCGCGGAAGGTCTGAGGTTCGATTCCCTGGCCGGTTATATTGGACACACGCCAATGGCTCGCCATCGCTGCGACGCTTCTTCCCAGTTGTGTAGCCCTGGCGCTAAGCCACGGAGACGGACCCCGGCACTCGTTACACGCCTCGTCGCAATGCCTCGAGTACAAAGAAAGTTTGACTTTGACTTGAACCAAGTATCTTTGCTTGAACTAACGCATTGTTTTTGTGATCAGGTAAAGGAGTAAGTAGATCTTCAGGATATAAATCGTTAGACAACCGACGTAATCTTGCTCTATGAGGTTTGTTGTATTGCCTATATTTTGGTCGTTTCAGTTACAGTTTTTATAGAGTCTTGTGTGACGTAACAAAAAAGTAGTTCAAAGCATACACTGTAGAGCGAGACAGCGCTGTTTCTGGCTATTAGCCTTCATCAGCCGCCCACAGGTAAGAAACATTCATCTTCCGGGACGAATGATCTTGCCACGATGACTCATCCCTTTGGATAAATATTTCTTAAAGAATTTAACCTTTGTGGTACGCAATCCACTCGTGTGGCTACGTCACCATTCCAGTCAAACTCTTTACGTGGCCAGGGTGAAGAGCAACAACTAAAAAGCAATGTCCTTCCTGGCCTACCGGACGGGAAGTCATGACGACTTCCTCTTGTTAGGTCCGAGACTATAACAGCACTCCATCACCAACAGTGCAAAGCACTCCAGTAAATCGTACCGTAGAGCGATTTACTGGAGTGCTTTGCACTGTTGGCGATGGAGTGACCCAACAAACCAAATTTTGACCCAACAAGAGGAAGTCGTCATGATTTCCCGTCCGGTAGGCCAGGAAGGACATTGCTTTTTAGTTGTTGCAAAGCATACACTGTAGAAACGAGAGAATTTAACAGTTTGCGACAATAAAACATGGCAGTTCCAAACGTTTTTAGATGATAGCTGACGAATAAGATGATCGCAGCCGAGCATGTAATTTGGAATAAAAATTGAATAAGACAAATCGTTTCTCACTTGCGTGCTTATCGCTTGGTCATTAACCACTTTGAAAATGGAAGACTTAAAGCAGTGGTTCGCAACCATAGGTATAGGTGAACCGCTGCTCTTTTGATGCATGCCTGAGTAACGCCTTTGTCGCGTTTTTGCTTCAGAATAATAAAAATGCTGTTAATACTAAAAACACAGCTTTTCAATGCAGCTGTGCGGTCGCGAATTCAATACAGGCTACAATCATTGACTATGAAAAGTCAACTGCTGCAATCAAACGGGTTTATAGGAGTATCTTAATTGATGCTCAATTCTAAAACAATTTATCGCTTTATCTACATTTTTATTCAGTTATAGTTGCAACCTCCTCACTGCAGACGTTACGAATGAAACACAAGCGGGAGTTTTATTGCGAAAGAGGTGGCCGCGGGTGTGGAAGTCTGCAGAAGGGGTTCACATAATTATAAAAGGGGAATCTCATGACTGCCTTTTCCAACAGCGCAACATGTAACCTCACCAGCTCGATCTCCATTCTCCAATCAGTCTCTTTAATGCTGAACGTCAACCAGAAAAGCAGTGAACTTGCAGGGAGTCCATGATGTCCTGCTCACGTCTAACTTTTTGAATTATATTTTTTGCAGTTCAAACCCAACTTTACGAACAGTTTACGAGCAAAGCGATCTTCCGCTGCCGACGTACCAGATGACTGAAAAACCGTGCATCAATCTTGGCTGGTGTTATAGCCCGAACCATTACAAAGCATGATGCAGCTAACATTTCAAAATACAAAAAAATGCAAAACAGTGCTCGTTTTTTTTTAATATTTTACAACGATATTGCAACTTAATTGCTTGCAAGGCCACTAACATGCTATTTTTATGCTGAAATGCAAATCACTCATAACCATAATTAAAATAGCAATGTGTTTCAAGGCGTGTGCACTACGTTAACCCAAGGTTTTGATTTTGATGAACCGAATGAGATAAATATTTAGTCGTAGGATTTTTAATTTTTAACCATAAAATAACGCCATCATCAACACAAATAACAACAGTGTTAAAAGCAAGGAAAAAGCGACAAAACGAAATACGTTGATCATGCTCAAGATGAAAAGTACAGAACGAAAGCGTCTAAAAAAAAAAATAGCAGGTCGCTGCGCCTAAAATATGATAGTTGAATTGAAAATGTTGTAGGCCTATTGAAAACTCGCCGCCAAATAGGAGTGCGAAAATAAGCATTGCGGTTTGAAACTTACTCGCTTGTAACAGGTGGGTTCAACCATGTCATTGGTTCAACCCGCTAAAAAGCGCGTTGAAAGAATAACGGGATGAGCAAAACAATTTCCTAAACTGAAATTAAAGCGTGTAACCCGCATAATTGAGCCCGCTCATGTAAATTAGCTCAATGTGTACGTTTATTGCACATTTTTAAACTCAACTTCACAGATCTTTCAACAACCCCTCAAAACCGCTCCGCGGGCTCATTAGCCCAGTAGTTCTCAAACTGAAATTTACTTTCTTTGTGAGCGCGTAGCCTAGATTGTCCCTGTTGTTGCAAACAGCAGTTTCTTTTGACAGTAATCCTGCGGGGAGCCGCACAGGTCTTCGCCTCAATCGCTTACCCTCCAAAATATACCAACCGATCTTCAACTTCCTTACAGTAGGCCTATATTATTTTTTTGGAAGGCGAGACAAATTAAGAAGTAAATTTAAAATCTCTAGAGATTGAGGGCAGGTTTGAGACACTCAACTCGTTTGCGAAATGATAGAAATTAATGGGACTAAATAAAAGCATAAAAAATGCTTAGCCTACTTACATCAGCGCATTCGTCAAAGTCTTAATTAAACCGTCAGTCTCTCTCAAGTTTCAACGTGCTGTGCACATAGATGGCGGAACCGGGGGGCCCTGGGCCCCATTTTTTTAGGGGGGGGGCCATAGGGGGCTTAGTTTACTCGTTTATTTCTACAATATTGCCTCTGCATGAATGTATTTGAAACTTAATAGGCCTACCATCGAAATTGAAACCCAGGAAAGAGCTTAAATTCAAAGATGTCTTCTTTAAAGTTTTGTTTGTGGGGTGGGGGAACAAAAACTGGAAGCAAGAACCGTGGGTCTGAAGCCCACATAAATTAGACATGTCATGTGTGAACAGGCTGAATATCGATTGTAGGCATAGGGCCGGATTTACATATAGGCTAAGGAGGCTGAAACCTAGGATCTCGGAGAAAATGGGGGGCTTCATTACGAACAATGAAGACCTTTTTTTTCTCTTCACCGATACTTTCAGTGGAAAACAGAACATCTGAGGACGTACATACCTTCTTTTGCTCTTCACTATACACTGTAAATCAAATTGGGTAACGTAGACCCAAAAAACTTGGGTTATCATTTTGGGCTCGAAGGCTGAGAAACCCAATTTGCCAACTTGGGTAATAACGACCCAATTTACAAAGTTGGGTTTGTTAACCCAATATCCATAACCCAAGTACAGTGGGTAACTTGACCCAAACTACAAACTTGGCTCTTTAAACCTAATTGAAAATTTTGGGCTCGAAGGCTGAGAAACCCAATTTGTCAACTTGGGTAATAACGACCCAAATTTTCAATTTGGGTGTTTAACCTTAAATCTTGTAGATCAAGAAAATTGGGTAATTAATACCCAAGCTGAAAATTTGGGCGCTTTGTCCCAAAAGCTTTTAGCTAAGGAAAAAAGCCCAATTTTCAGATTTGGGTTTTCCGATTAATATTTGTGAATGCGTTTTTGCTTAATTCGTAATCACAACAGTCGTCATAATCACTTAATAATGGAGGGTTCACAAGAAAATGCACAACAAAATATTGCAATAATGCTTTATATTGTCAAAAGAAATAGGTACAAATTAAATGTTCAACAAATAACAGCATTGATTATTTGCACATGTTTAGATTCACATATGAAGCGATTATAAATAAAACTGATCCAAACGATGTAAATATTATGCGATTATGACCTCAATTTAAATGAGAATTGCAAGTAACCAATTCCTGCAAGCACAAATAGAAATCTGCCACAACCATATGCAAACCCAAGCATTTTTAACTCACAAATGTATGTAAAAAAATAAACAATCATAGATACGGAGCAGTTACAGTATGCTACTCAAAGAATAAAAAATGAAGTGCATACGCAGAGACAATACAAAATAATGCTTTTGCAAAGATACAAAATAATGAAGTATTATGATACATAAAATTAATTAATTTCAGTTATTATCAACAATTTACTGTGCACTTTAAGTGCAAACTATTGTGCGCTCACAAAAACAAGGTTAGCAGCAATCAAGTTTAACAAGATGTTAAAAGGCAATTACAGTAGCTCTCAACCATAACCAAGAGCTTGTGTCACGAAGGTTTCGACTATGCCTAATTATATTTACGTTATGTCAGTCAGATATTCCGCTGAAGCAAAATTATGTCAATAAGCAACCAGCCACAGTCATGATGTTGCATAAAAACTAACCAAACAAAATAGGCTAAAAAAACATGACACCCATACGTTAGAATAGAACACAGGAAACAAAGACGGGCAAACAATGTTTAGTGCAAATGTTATACAATCGGTAAGCAGCAACACACTTCTTTGGAATAAATTCGACAAGTTATCAGTTCAAAGTTTTCCCCCTAAAACGTCTGTTTTCGCATATTATGCATCTGAGAAGTTTTTATTTTACCATTTGTCTCAATTGTTTTTTCCGTTCGCTTTCATTCAAGCCTTTTGTGCTATTCAGGACGCATTAGATAGCATCAACTGTCTGCAGAATTTAGTGTTTCGATGCACATTCTTCGCAGAATTCCCTAAAAAGATGGAGCAATTGTAAGCCCAAATATTGTATATAAATAATGAGCCAGAAAAGCGCATGATGAAAATGAAAATTTCCATCAGATTATATAAATTGCAGTATTTGAGAGAAACCGTTTAAACTTGGGCTTATGTCCAGCAGTGCTTTTGTTAAATTTCAACTATGAAAAACAGTTTGGAATGACTGGGTAAGAAAAAGCAAACTGGAGAGCCCGCGTATCTGCTTTGGTAGGCTTTCATTTAAGGTCAAATCTTCAGCAGTTCGAGTAATGGGGTGTCTTAAATATAGAACAAAAGAGACAATTCGGTTTTATTGTAGCGTGAAGCAATATGGTAATAACAAGACATATAGCGTTTCAAACCAAATTATTATTTACTCCTATCTACAGTGCGAACAGGCCTTTTGGAACTGAACAGTTTTATGCGTTGATGAAAACCTTTTGCGCGTTATAGACAGGCAAGTAAACCAATGCCATAGAGTTTGTCTTAAATAACAGACAAGCAAACAAGGACTATAGCGCTTTATAATTTATGCTTTCTTAGCGTTAAGCACATAAAAACCTTAGCATGGGCTACCATGGCAGTCTTTAGGTTGTTCACACCTTTGCATCCCAACTAAACAATTATCATTTATGTTTAACTGTACCAAACAATCAATTTCTGAAACTTCACAAAAACGTTTAGCAATAAACCACTTGCTTGGAGCAGGCTTGCTTATGTGGAATTACATTTTTAATTTCTTTACCCAATAAAAACCATTGGATAAAAACTGCTAATTGAGGTTTGATCATTTTTAGTAACAGGAACAACAGCTACAAAAAATTTAGCCAGTCTATAGCCTTTTCAAATTTTAAACATTATTTCAAATTTCCAATCAACAAAGTTCATTAACGCCACATTACTTGATTTAATAATAATTTTTTATCAAAGACACAGAAAACAACATGCAACAGCTTGACTAGCATCAAATTATGCTGACCTGTAATTGTCACAAAATAAGTTTGCTGATTTTCATGAAACAAAGAGGTTGATGCAAAAATAATCCACTGTGAATTATTTTATATGCATGTTGCCCATGTGTCATACCCACTGCTTTAACTTTACATAATAAAACTGAAAGAGTAGTATACTATCATAACAAGTTTCTAACACACAGCTGCAGGGAGCAATGCAGTGCATGTCAAGCCATATTTTTTGCACCAAGTTCTTTGATTTTACTGCTTATTGCATACGTAAAATCATGAAACCACTCACTACATAATCACGTGTCACTTTCTATGAGTTGCATACCGGGCCTATTGGTTAAAGCGCCTTAGGTAGGCAAAAATTTATAAATAGCAGTATGAAATAGAATAATCACAATGCACTTGATTGGTAACATTCTCATATTCGTATTGATGTGCATGGCATATCGAGAAAAAGTTTGAACTGCTCTTCTGTCAATATTTTAAATATATGATGGCACATTTTTGACTGTTTCACAAAACAATTTAAATGTTTATCACTGCCACATGGATGCCTAACAAAACTGGGTATCATATACAATCAGTTATTAGTGTGAAGCATTACATAATGCCTTAGCATTTACAACACAACATGCATAATGTTTACTGTTTATCAGTCACTTACCTTGATTCGTTGCATGTCTGTTTTGGTTTCACACACAAAGGTAAATACATGTTATGATGAATTGATGATCAGAAACTTCAATGACAATTCGACACAGTAGTTGTACATACATCACATTAACAGCATGAAGCATCAGCTATATAACATGACTGCTAGGCCCATTCTCTAATTCTGAAATTTACTATGTTTTTACATCAATAAATGTACATTGCAAGCTATTTGATTGCTTATATATCCAGTCAACACTTTGGATAAGCAAGATCCACACCAGTATCAGTGTAATGGGTATTGTGGTACTTTAACATAAAATTGGGAAGTGGCAGCAGTGTTAGTTAGTTAATTAGTTAGTTGCATATTTATCCTCCTATCACGAGAAAGCGATCAATGCGCTGTACGAGCTCGCTTAGGAGTTGCCAGCCATCTGTCTACCACACCAAGATGGGGGAATCCCGCTAAGTGCCTTTCCCAACGGCACAACAAGTAAACTTGCCGGCTTATTCTCCACACTGTCCCTTCAATGCTGAGCGTCAAGCAGGGAAGCTGTGAATACCAATTTTAAAGTCATTGGTTTGTCCCGACTCGGAATCAAACCCGAGTCTACAGCTCAAGAGACAGACGCTCTATACCACTCGGCCATCTGAGCTGTTCGTTTCCAAATCGGTTTTCTCCACATGGAGGCTCATTTAGATTGACTCATTTTTCTCAGATCAACTCAGCTTCAGATTTCCCCAAAACTTTTATCAACTCCAACCTCTAATGGTCCAACTTGCAACTACTAATAGTGGGTTTACACGAACAAAAAAACGTCAATGGAGCAGAGCTGAGCTTTGTTTGTTCTTTGAAGCTTGCAATGAAGCTTGGCTCCACTTTGCTCAACTAGCAAAGCCAAGTTGCATGACATTAAGCCTATAAAATAAAAGCTCAGCTTCTCACCGTTTTGCACTATTTTTTTAGCTTATGTAAACCCAGCTTAACAACTCTAAATTTGAACTGTAGTCACTCCAATCTCCAGTTCTACCATTCCTCCGTACCTGTACTAGTGCACTCTGGGAGTTAAGAATCACTGAAAAGGGTCAGTACCAGTAGACCTTGAAATTTTTTTTGCCTTCTGATAAGCTTTTCCAAATTCAAATTATTTAAAAGTTCGTCAAAAAACAAGTTGTTTTAATTTTCTATCCCGCCATTAGCAGACCTAAAAGAAGCATGCGCAACCAGTAACTTACTGACATCTGACTAGGCAGCTAGGTCTTAAGTCTAGTAGCTAGTAATAAAAAGACCTGCGGACTACTAGTACTTGTGGTCTTCGCAGCATTTCCAAATCTGTAGATACTGCATACTATGATAGCTCACTTCAGCAAGTTGAACACATGAATCTGCAGATAACTTTAAAATCATTGTGTCTACATAGCCTACCTAAGTCGTTACCGGAACCTTTAGATTTTAAATTAGCTTTTTACTCCAGCGAGAAGCAGCAGCTTCAGTTCCGACGCATCATTTAATTCGAATTTCGATTATTTTGGCGCTCACCGATTGCGCTGATCACTAAACCGTAAAGTTTATTGAAGCATAAAGTAAAATTTAATTAATTTCTGAAAAGTGCTATTTTATTAGAATGATGAATTAAATCATGCACATTTAATTATTATTAAAGTCTGCCAGCAAAATTAATAAATTACGCTGACAAACGATGGTATACTGCAAGTTGAAAGCTTAGGTTGTTTGGTTTATGCGGTAGAGTGAAGGTTAGCCGCTTGCGCAACTGTCTATCATAATAATGTTGAATTTGAAATTAAAATGACTAGACACAGGTATGTAACTTAAAATTGCTATAGCATAAGTAGTGAGAAAAAAGACAACAATAGCTTATTAAATGACTTGTGAAATTGGGGTTGTCCTCGGTTTTATTTCAAGTGGAAATATACTGCAAAATTTAACTAGGCCTATATCAATTTGGGGTAGATGACGCATTCTGTCTCATCAAGCAAAACAGCTACACAAATGCTAGTTTATAATGCTTAGCATTTACCTCTACGCAAAATTTAAGCGCATGCGCGTGGTAAGGCCTTGAAAAGCAATAAATCGCAGACTACTATGGCTTCCGGCTTTCCGTTTTGCTAATGTAGCAACATTTACCAATGCCCGTAGATAAATGCTATAAAAATTTAAGATGGCTTGCCCAGCTCCAATATCTGCCAAACACGCAGATAAATCTCAGAAAATTTTTAGACGGCTCGATTATCCTACAGACCAAGTGATCAACTTAGATAAAGCATGTAAGGTTTTTGGTGGTTGGCCTTAGACAGGGGCGCCAAAGTTTTCTCCAAGAGGAACAAATTTCATAATGTAAAGTACCCGAAGGTAATAGTCTTTTGTGGTTCTATGTGTTTTGCTGCTCTTCGTAACAAAAATGGTTTCTGTTGCAATTATGACGTAATAATGGTTTAAACTTTTCTCGCCGGTTTTTGTCGTCTCAATCAGATAGTCTTGTCGCATTTACAGCGTAAAAAAGCAACCTCCAGTTAGATTGGACAGGCTATCTAACTTTACATGTGCTTGTAGGCCAAAAATAATACATTTAGCAGCAACAAGCGCGGGCCGTATGAAAGCTCATCGAGTGCTATATGAAACAGTTGGGTTTTGCACTCAATGTTTCCTAAACTAAGAATTGCTATGAGTGCAACCCGTTTTTTGAGTTTAAAACCAATCTATTATCTAAAAATTTTCCCCAAAGATCTTAGTTTTAAAATTCACTTTCCCAAAATAAGTTATTTAACATTTTCCCAAAAATTTTTTTGGCTTTAAAAACAATATACACAAGTTATTATTTCAGGAATTATTTCCCAAAAAAAATTAATGGGTTTAAAATCCATTGACCCAAAACAATAGTCATAACACTCACCCAAAAATTTAATTTGGGTTTGCTACCACATTACCCAAATTAATATTTGCAAAAACGATTACCCAAAATCTATTTTTGGGTATACAGTTTTTAACCCAATTTACTTGGGACACAATTGTTTATACCCAATGTTGTGCTTTGGGTCATGCAGAACCCAAAATCGACTTTGGGTTTTTGCTTATCATACCCAAAAAAAATTGGGTTTTTGACCGTTTTTTTTGGGTAATGCAAACATTTGCCCAAAATTGGGCAATGCGATTACCCAAAATTTTTTACAGTGTAGGCCTACCGATATTTTCAGTGAACACAGGACATCTGAGAACGTAAAGACCTTTTTTTGCTCTTCCAATCAGTGTGATCAAATAGCCTAGGGCTTCTCATTGTCTAAATACGGCCCTCATGAGCGTATTTAGGGGCGGGGCTATTGTGCCATGCCCCCTCCCTTTTGGCTCTGCCTTTTAGTAAACAAGAACAATACTATAATGGTGCCAAAGGACTAAAATATGCCAAATTTTTTTGATGGTTTCTGTAGCTTATGGCCAGGAACGAATCCAAAGGGGTAGGATGAGGAGTATGCATCCTCCCGCCAACCATTTTCAAAAATGTTTTTGATGCATAGGCTACAATTTTTCTATAATTTCGAATCTCTTTGATAGCTATAAGCCATACGCCTTAAGCACGCATAATTAAAAATGTGCAAACAAAATGCATCATATTTGGCGAAGTACTTAGAATTAGGGTCAAAAAATTTAAACACAGTTTTCCTAACAATTATTTAAAAAGCACTAAAATAGCCATTACAGGATGTAAATCTTCAAAATTTTTCCGGGGGAGCATGCCCCCGGACCCACTACAGCTTTTCTTGTGTCTTAATCAGCTTCAAATTAGTTCAGTCGTAAAAACGCTTAAAAAAAGTGTGGAAATTATGGGCCCCGCCTTTTTTAAATTTCTCCCTACGCCACTGCCGGCCCTGATTGTAGGTGAAAAAAATCTGATCATTGGTTTTGGCCCCCCACCCCCCACTTTGGAAATGATTCCGCCATTGTTGGCTGTGCAGTAGCAAAGCGCAAGAAAAATGTAATGACGTGCACCAACCTAATTTAGAAATTTAAAACTGATTTGGATTGGGGCAGTAACGGATAGCGTTGCGGTGCTAACACGTGTAAAGAAGCTGGAAACACAATGCCAGGCTGAAACACCTGTTAGCCAGGGCCGGATTTACCAATGGGCTAGGCAGGCTGAAGCCTAGGGCCTCGGAGAAATAAGGGGCCTCGTCACTAACAACGAGGAACTTTTTGTTTGAAGATGACCATCAGGACCTTTATACACGCAGAGATGAGTATGCTCATTGATCACTGCATGGCCTCATTGATCAAATAGCTTGCCTACGTCTCAGTTAGCCTATGCTGCCTGATTTTTTTCCAATTGCGTATGACGTAGAATGACGGCTGTGGTAAAGTTTAAAAATGCTCTTTCCTGCAATACTTCACTTTTTACTGTTAATATGAGGCAGGGCAGAATGCAAGTCCATAGTGTTAATTTCCCATCTCTACCACGGTCCTTACACCATAGCTTTTATGTCTACTTTTTCTGCAGAATCTGCCTTGTGATCTGTCTCCGTTCGCTGTTTGTCGGTCCTAGATCATACTTAATAGTCCGCAGTCTCTACGTAGAGTCTGTGTAATGTTCTGTACAAAGTTCCAGTGGCGTAGCGAGAAATTTTAAAAGGTGGGGGGGCAGCCATAATTTCCACTTTTTTTAAACGCATTTTTTTCGGCAGAACAAATTTGGTGCTGATGGAGAGACAAGAAATAAGCTCTAGGGAGTCCGGGGCATGCTCTCCCGGAAAAAATGAAAATGTACATGCTGTAATGGCAATTTTATTGCTTTTTGAACAATTTTTAGGAAAATTTTGTTTAAATTGAATAAGTTGCAGATGATAGGCATAGGTTAGGAAAATTGTCTTGGGCTACATTTGGTTAACTACTACTAGGCTATAAATAATATTTTCATTTTTAACGTGGCTAATTATTAAAAATAATACCTTGGTTTATATCTAAATTCTGGAATACATGATGAATACTGTCAAAGCTGTCACTGATGTCTCATCTTCTTTCTTGGCTATCCAAGATGAGCTAAAGTCAATTAAACAAACCCAGCAAAGGTATGAGGAAGAGCACATCCAACAAAAGACTGTGTCGGCTGCTGTTTCTGGTGCTGCAGGTGATGATGAGGTGGTCAGAGGGTTGCAGCTTCAAGAAATGGGAAAGGCAATTCAGAAGCTGGAGTCAATGATCAGCAAATTGGACTAAGATCTCCACTCAACCGAAAGGAAGATGGATGATCTTGAACAATATGGGCGTCGAAATTGTTTGATTTTGCACGGTGTCCAAACATCCGAAATCAAAAAGGCCAGTTACCCTGTTTTTGAGAAATTTGTTATTAATTTACTTAATACTAAGCTAAATCTTGACTTCAAAATAACTCCTGGAGATATTGACATCTGCCACATACTTCCATCCAGGCGCACAGACACCAACCCGATCATCATCAAGTTTGTTCGACGTTCAGTTCGCCAAGCTGTATACTTCAAAAAGAAAAATCTCAAAAGCACTGGCAACAATCCACAGAAACTGGCACTCACCAAATCCCTAACAAAACGACGTTTCCAACTCTTAGCTGAAGCAAGAGTTGCATTTGGCTTCAAGAATGTTTGGACCCTCAACGGTAATGTATTCTGCTCTTATAAAGGTAACCGTTTTAGTATCTTTGATTTTTGTGACATTAATAAGATTTACAACATAGATATGAGTAACCTGCGCTAGGCCTAAATTGCAATTTTGCAGTTATTCAATTTGTTTTAGCCTATTTAACTCCTGATGCCATGTATTATCAAAATCTTCCACTAAGTACTAGATTATGCCTCTGTAGCTTGCAGACAATTTCTGAAACTTCCAAAAAGTGCTTCTTACTCTTTCCAGTTCTGTCATTTATCTCTTCAATCTTTAATGCCTTCTCAAACTTCGAGGAAATGTACAGCTTGCTCAGCTTTTATTTTCACTTCACAAAAAACTCTTGCTTGCAATAGCTGTGGTTCTTTAATACATACTCAATGTTATACTCCCCTACTCAAAGCTAAGAAATCTGTTAAAGCACCAAAAGATTATACATGTGATTCATGCTGCTACAATTTTATTTTTCCATTTGCTTTCATTACTGACGAAGAACTATCCAAACAACTTCAAATTAATGATAAATCTGATAATTTTGTGTCTGTTAATGCTTGTACACTGAACTCTCTCTTTTCTAATTTCTTACCTATCAACCCTGATAGCACCTGTGATAAAAATGACGAAACCACTCTTTTTCCTTTTAATAATGACACTGATTATATTGATACTGAAAATGCTGGCATTTTTCTTCTAACTGATACTGCAAGCCCAAATTTTTCTGCACTGAGCCTCTACATAAGATCTATTAATAACTATAAAAACTTTGCGAAGTTAGAAAGCCTGCTTGCATCATTAAAATTTTCTCCAACCATTATAGCAGTATCTGAAACCTGGCTTCGTCAACACCATTCTTGTTATCAACCTGTTCTCCCTGGCTACACTTTTGTTTCCAACTCCAGATCTAAACACAGAGGAGGTGGCGTTGGTTTCTTTGTTCAAGGAGGCTTGAAATTTTCAATTCGTTCAGATTTAACCATTATGCTTGAAAAAGTTTTTGAGTCACTGTTTATTGATGTTCAATTTGGCAATAAAACCTTTACCTGTGGTACCATATATCGATCTCCGAATAGTAACCTTTGTCGGGTACTTGCTTTCACTGACACTCTTCAGATGCAAGCATGCTAACGCGACACTTTAATCCAGTTGTAATAACACATGAAAAACCACCACTGAATCGTCACAAGGTTATCCGGGAAAAAGAACGACCACGAGTCAGCTTACCAGTTATAAAACGCAGAAACAACAATTGCGAATGTGACGCAACATTCCCTATTGTAACGCAACACCTTGACTCGCATTCTAGTTTTATGAATACCTTAACCTCAACATTGAAACAAGTTAATCAGAGTGCTAACTGTTTTTTATTTGGTGATTTTAATTATAATTTACTTGATGCTGATGATAATTTGACTTCAAAATTTATTGATTTAATGTACGAGCATGCCTTCTTTCCCCTCATCAAAAAACCAACCAGAATTACTAGCACTAATGCTACACTACAAGATCATGTCTGGACCAATGCTATCTCCTTTCCAAACCTTAAGTCTGCGATCCTTACAAATGAGATATCTGACCACCTCCCACTGTTATTGTCCCTCAGTTCAAATACTCCTCCTCTAAAAAATGATTTCAAGTATAAAAGATCCTTCTCTGATACAAACATATCTAACTTTAACGCAGCTCTTGAATCCCTAGATATAACTCCAATCTTAAACGAAAATGACACAAACCATAGCTTCACCTTGTTTATGAGTTTGTATGCCACTCAATTTAACACATATTTTCCCCTCGTTCGCATTAAAGAGAAAAAAAAAATTTGCAGTTTGGTTTGACTCTGAATTACAAACTCTTCTATCAAAAAAAGAAAAACTGTTCAAACTCTACATGTGGAAAAAGTCTAGCCTTAGAAAGGAAGCCTTTACCAAAGCCAGAAATTTTTACTTTCGCGCAATTAAATTAAAAAAACAAGAGTATTTTAAAACCAAGTTTACAAGCCATAAATCAGATATTAGATCCACTTGGCGTTGTATTAATTCTCTGCTTGGCAAAGTCAAATCACATGAATGCAGTTTACTAAAAGTTCAAGATAATTCAATAAGTGACCCTGTCCAAATTGCCGATAACTTTAACAATCACTTCGCAACGGCTGCGGCTAAACTAGCCAACGTCCTTCCTGTTTCTAAGTCCCATTTTAGTGATTACCTGGGAGTCCAATGTAAAGAATCCATGTTTGTGTGGCCAACCAGCCCTTTTGAGATTGATGCCATAATTAAAGAGCTTAAACCTAAATTAAGAGCAGGCTTTGACGAAATCCCCTCTAAGCTTCTAAAATCTTCTCCAAACAATGTATTAGTGGCATTGTCTCATATTTTTAACCTGTCATTAAGCACTGGACGGTTCATTAATGAGTTTAAGATGGCCAAAGTTTTTCCTGTTTTCAAAAAAGGTGACCCTCATGTGTTGAATAACTACCGGCCGATTAGTTTATTGTCTAGTATGTCAAAGATTCTTGAAAAAATCATGTACCGAAGATTAAATGGGTTTTTAAATCATCACAACTTTTTCTATGACTTTCAGTTTGGATTTCGGAAAAAGTACTCTACTTCCGATGCTATAACCTGTATGATTGATAAAATAACTAGAGCTTTTGACCGAAAAGAATCAACTCTAGCGTTTTTTCTTGATTTATTTAAAGCATTCGATTCCATTAACCATTCTATCTTGCTTCAAAAATTGAACCATTTTGGTATCAGAGGCAATGCTCTTAGCTGCTTTGATAGTTATTTAAATGGCAGGACTCAAAAAGTTGTTTTATCAGGAGTAGTGTCTTCCAACACCAACAAAATTTTAATGGGGGTGCCTCAAGGTTCTATTTTAGGTCCCTTACTTTTTCTAATTTTAGTTAATGATTTTCATAATAGCTTAAGTCATAGCAATGCCATCATGTATGCTGACGACACAAGTCTTTACATCAGCGATAAGACCAATGAATGAAATGAAGAGTTGACCAGAGTTGATGATTGGCTAGTGGCTAATAAATTAACATTAAATATTTCAAAAACAAATTTTATACTATTTCGTCCACCAAAATGCAAAGAGGTGCAAGTAAACCCATTCGTGTCATTAAGAGGCAAGCAAATTGAAAAAGTTTCTTCAACCAAATTTTTAGGCGTTTATGTAGACGAGCATCTGTCCTGGAAAATCCATATGAAGCATTTGTTAAATAAATTGAGGTGTAGCTTAGGGGCTGTGTGTAGAGTTGAACCGTTATTGAATCAAGATACATTACTGCAACTTAATCACTCTCTCATAAATAGTCACCTCCTATACTGTGTGCAGAACTGGTGCTACAGAAATAAAGCATTTTGTCAAAAACTTCAACGAATTAGCAATAAATTTTTGCGAATTACATTTGGTTTGGGTAAAAAACTTAATATTGAGGACATAATGATCAAACATAACTTATTAAACCTTGAACAGATGACTGTTAAAGCTCTGGCAATATTTATGTTTAAGCAGAACGCTGGTTTAAACCCTCCGGCTTTTAATAACCTATTTCTTACCAACTCAAGTAAGTACAACACGAGAAGTAAAACACAAATCATTCCCCGGTCATATACCACTAAATCAAACCAACAATCCATTTCTTTTCGTGGCCCATCTAGTTGGAATTCATTGCCCCTTTCCATTAAAGGTAAAAATCAAAGTGTGAAAACGTTTGCCAAAAATGTTACCAAATACTTAATATGTCATTCCAGTGACAAGTAGAATAAGTGTGTCGCTTTTTTGCTGCGATCTTGCTTTTTGTTTTTTAGTGTTTTTTACATATAAAAAAATCGATGTGTGCCAAAATTCCCTCGCATTCTCTTACTTCTACTGTACCGATGTTGCAGGGAACAGCAAACCTCGCTGATCATTTTGTGTAAATAGTTTTCGTCTCGTTTTTGCTTTGTGTCGCTTTAGTTGTTGTGCATATTATATTCCTGATCATTTGCAAGTTACCTCTACTGTACCGGTGTTGCAGGGAACAGCAAACCTCGCTGATCATTTTGTGTAAATAGTTTTCGTCTCGTTTTTGCTTTGTGTCGCTTTTGTTTTTGTGCATATTATGATTCTGACCAGATTAGGAACGTTACTATTTCATGCAACTCTTTGTTTGCATCTAGTCGGGTTCCTGTTTTTGACAGTATCCGTCTTTAGTGACTTGGGGCGAATTTATGATATGATTTTTTTTTTCATTAGTGCTTACTGCTTAGGTCTTTTCTTTCTTTTTATTATTTTTTATTTTTATTTTTTAGGTGTCACGTCCATGCGAGTTGTTTTTCTCGTTCTTCGTATGTATTTCTACCTTCATATCGCATGTCTTAACGCTTGTTGTTGTGTCGTGTCTTCCTTTTCTTGAATTTCTCTTTCCATTACTGTCGCTTAACGCTATCTTCATTTTTTTTTCAAGAATAAAAGACTTGATTGATTGATTGAAATTTTTGACCCTAATTCTGAGTGCTTCGCCAAATATGATGCATTTTGTTTGCACATTTTCGATTATGCGTGCTTAAAGACGTAAAGCTTATTGTTATAAAAAAGGTTTGAAATTATGAAAAAATTGTAGGCCTATATATCAAAAGCATTTTTGAAAATGGTTGGTGGGAGGATGCATACTCCTCGTCCTATCTCCTTGTATCCACCCCTGTCCATAAGCTACAGAAAACAGAAACCATCAAAAAAATCTGGCATTTTTCAGTCACTTGACACCATTAATTTGTTTATTTTACATAAAAACAGAGTGAAAAAGGGGAGGGGCATGGCCTAATGCCTCCCCCTAAATACGCTCCTGTAGAGTTCTCTGGTTTGTAGAATGTTACCTCGGTATTGGAAAATATATCTGGCAACACCGCCTTAACAATCGCGTAAAAAAAAATTTTCGGATGTTCACAAGTAAAGTCTTGGAAGATCAGCGCGGCGGAAACTGTTAAATGAAGCAATAAAAAGCATATTGAAAGACATTTCTACCGAACATGGCGTTAACTAATCCAGGAGGAAACAGAAAAGTGTGTTATTATTATGACTGTAAGTTGATAATAAATTTGTAAAATAATTCATCATACCACGATGTTATTAAGCTAGGCATCGAAGTACGGGTGCTTTTCTGGCGGTCCGTTATTTTGATGAAAAGTTACGTTAACGTTTTTTGGTGTAGGTATGGTTATATTTTTGTACTTGGCCCCACTATTTTTTTGAAAAAAATGATCTTTTTGCGTTGATTTATACTAAATGCAAAACGGTATGCATAATGGAGGTTTGTAAGGAAATACAGTTTTAAGCTGAAAATTACTTGTTTGGAAAGTGATGCACCTGGTTGGTGTAATCATAGTGGTTAGGTCTGCTCTGGATTAGACCTATGAATTAAGAAGCTTGTGAAATGTTAATATGGTTATTGAGCTCTTATAAGGCAGTTTCTGAAAGTTGCTTGCTGTTATGATCTACTGGGGGTGGGCCCATAGACTAATATGTGGATAGGTGGAACAAAATAACCTTATCTAGGCTGGATGCATTATATACATTGAAACCGAAAATAGGTTAAGGCAAATTAAAGTTCAGCTATTTCTGTGAACCTATGTACTGTTGAGAGTGACAATTTTGCAAAGAATAAAAGAGTTCACAAAAATTGCATCGCTAATTTGTAGGCCTAGGCCTAATTAAAAAATAGGCCTATCAAATATCTCAATTTACTCCTATCAAGCAGTCAATGTAGAATCATTAAACAAATTCAAAATATAGATTAACAATTTAGTGATTCAAATGAAATTACTTCAGGTAGTACTGTAGTGTCTATTTTGCTGGCAGTAGATCCTGATTGGTTAATTTTTTCAAAAGCAGTCATGCATACAGATGCAAGCCAATCAGTTGTCATGCACTTAGACGCAGCAAGTTATGGCAAATGGCATTAATGGTAAAATAGACGCTGTCATTATAGTTTACCCAATTATGGTCGGGTCTGATCTAGAGTGAGCCGTCTGCATCTTTCATCGCCTTAAGCGAACGGGTTATTCTAGACGCGGACGGCTTGCTCTAGATGAGACCCAATCTGGTCTGGTTATAGTTACCATTACCATGCCAGTTTTTATGTGTCACCTTGTTTTCTTAAGGCTTATCTACAATCACCAGCGCAGCCAGGGAAGGGGATTAGGGGGACCAGCCCCCCCCTTTTTGAGGCACAGATTTATGGTATCTCACTTAAAAATCATTTTAGTTTGAGCATGATCAAAATTGCCAGAAATGCGAAGAGAGATGAATAATCAGTTTAATGATCAATTTAATTACCAATATAATTTTCGTACAAAAACATGAGTTGTAAGAATAATGCGCTGTGTCAGTTACTTACCGTATTGCATTGCTATTGCGTTGAACTGACTGCCCCAATACTTCAGACAATCGAAAGCCACATATGATCAATTGCTGTTACATTCTTTTTACTTAATCTTAAAGAGTGCAGTAGCACTCTGAAAACTGTGCCACCAAGCCATCTACCGTGCTTACTGCTCATTTGCACATGTCATCAGCAGTGTTCCCTCTAGGATTTTGACTAGGGCGAATTTGCCCAAATGATAAATTCATTGAAATTTTTGCCCAAAGATTTCACTACTTTGAGGACCCCTTTTACAAATTTTTTGCATTAAATTTGTTTTTCCAAGATACAAGCTGCAGTCTTCCATTAACATATTCAAGTTTTTTGTTTAAGTTTTCAGTTTTACATTTTATAATATTAATTACTGGTTCAAAATCAGTAAAATTTGCCCAAAAATTTCGCATTTTTCTCAAATTTCTCTAGAGGGAACACTGGTCATCAGTTGCACTCTTGCAGAAAAGTAACAAGAACAAAAGTGGGTGATTTTACTTCCCGTATAATAAACAGTGCACAGTGGTCAGCAGTAACAATTATAGTATTGCAGAGGCAGAAAAAACTTTTGAATTACAGTCTGACTGTGGTGCTGCAATGGAATGAAATCACTCATTCTTCATATAAACTGATGGGCCTGCCTAAAACTTTCTTAGTAGGGGCACGATAATTTAATAAAAAAATTGCCCCCCCCTTTTTTTATTTTTGGCTGCGCTGGTGTCTACAATGTAACTGAATAAAGTATTAGTACATCAAAATTGTGGCTTTAGCATGTATATAGCAGCTTAGATGGTTGCGTGGATAAAGCATCTTCTTTGAGCTGTAGGCTCCTGTTTCATTCCTAATCTAGTCAAACCAATAACTTAAGAATTAGTCTTGAACTTATTCTAGCTTTGTGGGCACCTCGTCTGCACTATGCAATTCTTGCAAATATATATAGTTTTTACATTGTTGTACTGTTTTGCTCACAGTACTGATAATATCTGCTGTCAAAATGTCCAACATAGTAAAATTTCTCTCTTATTGTCAGTTGAACTTTCTGTTCAATGCCTTGAAATAATGTTGCGTTATTTCTTAATTACTTGCATAAAAAATTACTAGAATATATAAAACAAGTAAATAAATGATGAAGACAAATAATCATTGCTGTATGAACAATTAGAAACATATTATTTTTATAGCTAGGTTAGCGTAGTTGTTACAGTAATCGCTACATGCGCAGGAGGTATGGGGTTCGATTCCTGGGTTGGTCAAATTGGACACATTGCCGTCAATGACTGGTCAGTGGTCACCTCTTGAGATGTTTTTTCAGAATTATGTTGCCCAGGCATTCAGGTGCAGAGATGGACTTCGCCACTTGTTAAATACTTCGAGTATAATGAAGATTTTTTTTATTTACAGCTGACATCGGAAACAACTACTATGGGCAAGGCCACCCTATGAAACCTCACAGAATTCGAATGACTCACAATCTCCTCTTGAATTATGGCTTGTATCGAAAAATGGAAATTTATGTAAGTTGTATGTCTATTGCTTCATTGCCTGCACATTTGATGATCTGAGAAAAGTTGTAGAGAAAATGAAGAGCTTGAGCGTTCTTCATTGTTTTTGTGTTTTAAACAACATTACTGCCAGGTCTTGTTTTGAGATCATCTTTTTTGTGGCCTGAAAGAAGACTAATCAACACTATTCCTATGTTTTTCTTGCCTGAGCACTGGCGTAGGTAAGGAGAAGGGGCTATTGTGGCCCTTGTTTTTTTTTCGGTTGTTTGTCGGTCATTGACCGATTTTTTTTATGCCAGTTCAGTCACAGTGACCTAAGGAATTCCTAAAATTTTTAGTTTTTTTTGTTTTATTGTGCCGTGTTTGAAACTTCGTAATGAATATTATGCAAACTTCTTAATAAACTAAAATTATCAAATGCCATCGCCTTTATAACATTGATCATTCACCAATGCCATCATAAACACGTAAACAGGGTACTTGTTTCCTTGCTATAATTTTAGGTGGTACTGTCGTAGAATAATAATAACTTTATTCTACGAGCTTTGAGAACAAATGCCCATTCTTCAGTTAATAATAATAAACATTATTACAGTTAATGACATGAACTGTTTTTAGTACCCAAAATAATGATATATTTTTACCGTACCATACTTTCAAATTTCCCATTTTAGTGGTCGTACGTATCTTGTTTTAAAACGTCAATAAATTTTGTAGTTCAAGGAAATGTTGGAAACAATGGTTTTTAAACTTACTTAAAATATGACCGAAAAAATTGTGCAAGATCAGCTAAAATCGATCCAACAATCGAAAGAAAATTTTGAAAAAAAAAACAGCTGTGGCCATGGCCCCCTTATAAATTTTTTATATTTTAATAAGTTTAAATGAACTTTGTTTACGCTACAATCACTTCAAAAGTTGTTTAAAGGCATTATAATCAAGAATGTAAATTATAATTTCGCCAAAATTTTGCAGTGGCACACTCCTGAATCCTCTGAAATAATCGTGCCTCCGGCACTCAAAAAGTGAAATGTGCTCTCATACTCTTGTACTCTTTTCTTTTAAAAAAGAATGTGCGTACGCTATCGATGATGTTTAAACGTTTTAGAAGAATAACCTCCATCAACTTTGCACCTCAAAAATCGGATCAAATTTTATGCAGTTGCAAAAGATCAGCGTCTACTCTTACAAAAATTCGTAACCTAGGAATGTATATGGTTTGATTTTTACCCCCATCCCCTTTGAAGTTTTTTGTGGCTTACGCTCATGCGCGTAAGCTAAAGTTTTTGGCCCTTTCTATGAGTATTACCAGTTTTTTTATTTCTATTTTGCACATTGTGGAATGGCGACCGCTTTACGAACTAAAAAAGTAATAATAGCTTGCTTGGCTGAAGCGTGAAAATATCAAGCGTCCTACTGTCCGTGGCTGTTTTTCTTTTCAAGGTGGAAAACAGATTTGTGGAAGCAATTGTTTTTGCATAGAGTCCAAGTTTACAAATTAGGGGCGATTTTTAAGTTTTCCTGATCATTTTCTAGTCGATCAGACATTTTCAATTTTTTTTTCATTTAGTAATAATACCGTAGAGTTCTTAACATTTTGTGTACTTGTAAGTAAGCGCACAAACTAAAAATTGATAATCACCGTCTTATCGAAATCAAAAAATCAAATCTCCGTTATACTTCCGGTATTACGTCCAAACGTGTAACAAGTGATGGGGATCTCCGCGGCTAAGCGCCTGGGCAATGCGGAAATGCCGCAGCGGTGGCGAGCCGTTGGTGAAAGTGTCCGATTTACCAGCCCGTAAACGGAACCGAAGATCTCCCGCACCAATAGCGACGTTTTTAACCACGACGACTGCGCCAACTGTCTTGTCATTTTTAATATCCTTTTCCCAATTTGGAAATTACGTCCAATCAAGATGTTGTTTTGAATGGTAGACATGTGGTGCGTTACATCTGAGACTAATTTATATTCGACAAGATATTCGTCAACTCGTCAATTTACGCACCGGCTTTTTCTTTTTTAGCGTCCACACAAATGCGGCGCCGATGAAATGTCCAAATATCACAGCGACGATTATATCAAATTTCTGCAGAGCATTCGGCCAGACAATATGTCGGACTACACCAAGCAAATGCAACGATGTAAGGATACTCTTGCAAATATACAATGACACCATTTTATGTGAATATAGCTAGAATACAATCAGCCATAAAATGAATTCAAATCGTTTGAAATTTTTTGATGTTATTCTTTAGCGTGAACATTATTAGCGTATGGCTTAATTTCACCATATCTTGGTTATTTTGTTCCACACAGTCCGCTTTTTCTAGTAGCTGTCTTCAGTCCTGTTGTCTTTTGATTGTGTCTTGCATTGTCTTGGGCTACCTGTCTTCGTGATGTTGCGCTTGATGTTTTGAGGGCGTTTTTTTAGTAATAAGTGTTATGATATACTTTTCTGGATTCTGGTTTAACTAGACTAGAGCGATATTTTTGAGCATTCAGTATCAAATGTCTACTAGTATTTTATATTTTTTCTTTCTTTTTTTGCACACACTTAGTATTAAAAAAACTTACTATTAATTTGTTGATATAGTTAACGTGGGCGAAGATTGTCCAGTTTTTGACGGTTTATACGAATTTTGCCAACTATCTGGCGGTGGATCAATTGGTAAGGAAGAATTTGCTTTTAAGTTAGCAACACCCTTGCATGTATATTCGCTAATTTGTAACCTTTTGTTGCTTTCTGACACAAAAGTGTAGATAAACATTTGAAAAGCTAAATAATGTTAAAAACAAGACGGGGTAATTTTTTTCGTTGGTGATCCAACTACTACAAAAAGTTCTTGTTTGCGTGGAACTGTCTCATATTTTACTTTTTCTTATAGCGTTGGATGTTTTTGTAGATCTATTCATTTCTTTTTATAATTGGCAAAAAAAATCTGATTTTCCTGCTTGTGCTGCTATTGAAATGAGTTTCGGCAAGCACGCCATGGGATTATTTCTCTTTATAGTGGTAGAAAAGTGCTGAATACTCCAAAGCGTGCTCGTAAATGCTTTGTACAGAATCAAAATACAACTTGGTAAAGTGAGCACAGTATGCTATTGGGCCATGTAGTGTACCTGTCATAGTGTCCTAGTCTCGTTAAGACTTACCAAACCGAACATACATAACAAGATCTATAGCTCATAAGAAGGAGCAGATTTGATTGTTGTTTTTAATATTTTTCAGCTGGAGCTGTCAAGTTAAATAAGCAGCAGACTGACATCGCAATCAACTGGGCCGGTGGCCTGCATCATGCAAAGAAGTCGGAAGCTTCAGGATTTTGTTATGTGAACGATATTGTGCTTGCAATTTTGGAACTTTTGAAGTATGTCTACGAATTAGTTTTGTAGCAGTTATTTGCACCTTTTTTTATACATTGCAATGTTTCTCCAGTTACTGTTAAAGCAACGATGCTGCTAGAGATGCATCACAAAAGCGTCTTGTTTGTGAAGACGCAGATTAGGGACTTGGTGAGTCGTTTTTTCTAGGGGGGAGGTTGCCAACTACTTTATCATAAAGCAAGCATGTCCGTTGTCCGTCCTACGTTAAGCATACCATTTTGAAAAATTATATATTCCAGTTGTGAGTGATTTGGTCGTTGGCGCCTCCCAACAATGACCAACGCGCCAAAGAGCTACAAATAAGCTATGTTTTGGCTTGCACATCCATAACAACTTTAATTTGTAACTATTTATTTTTTATTATTGGCATATTTATCCTCCTATCACAAGAAAGCGACGAAGCGCTGTGTGAGCTGGTTTAGGAGTTGCCAGCCATCTGTCTACCACACTAAGACTGGGAATCCCGTTAAGTGCCTTTCCCAACGGCACAACAAGTAAACTTTCGGCTTGTTCTCCACACTGTCCCTTTAATGCTGAACGTCATGCAGGGAAGCTGTGAATACCAGGTTTCAAGTCATTGGTTTGACCCGACTCGGAATCGAACCCCAAGTCTTGCAGATCCAGAAGCAGACGCTGTATCCCACTGGGCCATCTGATCAGTTGAATTCAATTTAAGTCTGTTCGTATTGGCGGGTAAACTTGCTACAGCGGCATTAACTCCCCGATGGGTTTGAGGTTTTTGTTTTTATTGCGGAGTAAAAGCGCTTTTAGATGTGTTTCGCCAAAAAATTGCCGCTTTTTGTCTCTTGAAATCTTGTGTGTTTACCATGAAAATTTACTGCATTTGCTATTAATTTAGTATACTAATGTAAACGAAGGTGACATTTCAATAGTAAAAATAAAATGATAAGACTAATCATGTTTGGGCAAAGCAAGTAAAGTGAAGTTTCTGAAACGAAAAAATACGCGAGGACAAATTTTCAACTTTTGTATTTTATGTTAGGAAAAACCTCTGGCAATTATTCAAAATAATATCATGTGTAATGGGCGTAGAATAACCTCAATATGAGTTTTTGTATTTTGTGGCTTTCCCTAACCAGTGCAAATTGTAAAGTTTTACGCCGCAAGGTAGCGGTATTGCGAAGCTAACGTTCTTCTGTCTCGCACGCAACACAGAATTCTGATTCTTGACTTCCTTTGAACCTACGTTGAATGAAGTGTGACCTTATGAAACATTGTTTTAACGGGGTTAATTTTTACCATGCACTAGTTTCATCCCCATTGTGCTGTACCTGCATATTCTGTAGTGCTTCAAAATGCAGGTGAAACAAATCTAACAGTATTTCGATCTGTCTTTCATTTAATAACATTGACTGTGAGGTAGATCTAATGCATTTGTGCAGATACCACCAGCGTGTTCTTTACATTGATATTGACATTCATCATGGTGACGGAGTGGAGGAGGCTTTCTATACAACTGATAGAGTTATGACCGTGTCTTTTCATAAGTATGGAGAGTATTTTCCCGGAACCGGTGATCTTCGGGTAAATATTGAACTTTTAGCCGTAATTGAAAGAAATATATCGTACAGTATTTTCTCTCGAAGAATACGTTCTAAGCTGAAAAATGAACTGCACATGTTGTTATTGCTGTAATTAAATGCGATTTTGAATAGAAAAAATTCACCTAGCGATTTTTTGTTTAGCGGCCCTGTTTTTCCTTTTCAATTTTTTAGATGCTGTAGTTCAGCGTTTTTCAAACTGGGAGACGCGGACTATTTTTAGGGGAGGCGCGAATGTTAACCACTTTCATTTAGAAACACTCGTATAATAAGCCTATAGCACATGGCTACTCAACTGGCGGACCGCGGTCCTAATCCGGACATTCTGAATGCTAAAACTGGACCCCAGTAAAGTTTTAGCATATCGAATATTTTTTAAATAAAAACGTAAAACTTTATCAGGCAACACACCTTTGAGCTCCGAAGAAGCGCCGCAGCGGTGGCAAGTCCCTGGCCACATTTAGCTTAAGTGGTTCCAAAAGCCCACGGGCTTTCTGCATCACAATTGAATTTTTGATGTCATAATCACTTGTTTTGATTATGACGTCAACAAATGATCATGAATTAAAAAAATTAATTATGATGCAGCAAGTCCGTCGGCCTTTGGGACTGCATGCAGACAGGGTAAATAAATCGAAATCAAATCTTCATTATACTCGCGATATTACGCCGAAGCGTGTAACGAGTGGCGGGGCCCATCTCCGCTGCTTTGCGCCTGGGCGACGCAGCTCCGAAGAAACAGCACAGTGATGGCGAACCGTTGGCAGCACTGTGCCGATTTGACCGGCCCGGGAATCGAACCCCAGACCTTTCGCACCAATAGCGTACGCTTCACGCTTGACAACTGAGCTAACCAGCCGGTTGTGGTCAGGGTAACTATACCAGCCGGTTGCCAGAGTGATTATTTTGCTACCTAACCAATATGACGATTGAAAGAGAAGAGTGCGGTGACTGCTTCAGGTCACATAATACTGCAAAAATAAAACCGGAAGTGGTTGGTCCAAACTAGCCCCATGTTTGAAATAACCCCACCTTCCCTTATTTGTTTGATTAACCGAAGTGGTAGTTGCATAATCAAGTGAGGTTATTATTTAAAATTTTTAGCTCGCAAGCAAGAAATTTATGCCAGTAATCAAAGTCTTGCTTTACTCTTCACTAACCTTCCAAGGTCATTGTGACGTCCTAATGCGATATTCGTATTATCGAATGATTTCGCAATTAAAATTTTTCTGTGTTTTTATTACAGTATTTCATAAAATGGGGGGAGGCGTCATATGACTGAATATCTGCAAGGGAGGCGTGGAAACACAAAGTTTGAAAACCACTGCTGTAGTTTATGCTAGGACAGAAATGAAGGCAGAAACTGTACTGAAAGATAATACTGATAAGGGTTTCTAGCCTTGTCGACCTAGTTTTCTTGTAATAACTGATGAAGGCAATGTATCACGAAGAAGAGGACATTCGTCGAAACCTTGTGAAAATAAAAAAAACTTATTACTCGACCACAGTGCCATCATAAGTTATTGTGAATAAAAACAATTGGACTATTGTTGTTTTCGTTTCAAGTATCAGGTTTAATGCGAAGCAGTCATGTAACTATGGCTAGCGTGGTTCTGTCTGCTACAGTTCCATTCTTGCTGTCATAGTTGCGCAGTGTGACTCTATACCAGTAGAAATTATGTTCGCGAGGACAGATTTTCTGTCATGAAAGTGCTTTGGTGGCGATGTGTAGTTTGAAGTATCGTGAATTTTGGGTGGCTGCTTGAATCAAAGACTTTGAGTAGATACTTTGCGGTCTCCCTTGAGATTTCATTTGCATGTTGTGTTCTTTATGCAACTTTACTGCGTTTGTTTTAGATTGGCTATATGATTTCAATACACTTCCTGGTCTAACAGCGCTGAAATAAATAAAGAACAAAAAAAATAATATACCTTATTTATTGTCTGATAACAAGAGTGATGCTATGGGTTATTTTAGGATATTGGAGCTGGTAAAGGAAAATACTACGCCTTGAACTTCCCACTGCGAGATGGAATGGATGATGATTGTTACGAACAGATCTTCCAACCTGTCATTACCAAGGTACATGTAAAGTGCACTTTAAGCTGTCTTCATTATACTCGTGGAATTACGGCAAAGCGTGTAACGAGTAGCAGAGTCCATCTCTGTGACTTAGCGCGTGGCCAGCGCTCCGAAGAGGGTCGCAGCGGTGGCGAGCTGTCGCCGATACTGCGTCCGATTTGTCCGGTAGGTGATTCGAACCCCTGGCTTACCGCACCGATAGCCATAAGTTGAATAACTGAGCTAACCGGCTGGTGTAAATATTTTTGGTTTACTCACTTGCATGCATTGTAGATGTATTGTATTTTATTTTTGAGATCAGCTAAGCTTTACTTTTAAAGCTTATTCTTCACTAGTGTCAGCAAGGAGCTTGCAGCAAACAAAAGATCGGCAATATCCGCTTCACTGAGTGATTCTGTAAACTGGTTTAGTAATTGACTACATACTTATGTGGCTGTAATATTGAGGGGCGAAAACGAGAGATTTCCAATTTCGGAAGATTTTTGTGATTGTATCTTAAAATTGAGTAGAGAAGTAAAAGAAAATGTCACTTCGTCCGGGATTGCTCGTTTGCTCCAGAACTAGTAAACAGAACCCTCACAGGGTATTATATTGGAGCTGGTGCATCTAGGTTGGGTACTTCCATGAATGAACTTCTTTTACGCTCACGTGTTTGTAGGTGATGGAATATTACCAACCAAGTGCGATTGTTCTTCAATGTGGAGCTGACTCTCTAACTGGAGACAGATTAGGATGTTTCAATCTCACAGTCAAAGGTATTTCGTCGCTAAATCACATGTTTTTTTTTTTAAAAAGCACGGAAATGTTTGTTTCTGGAAAATAGGTTTTGACAAAAATATGGACACAAAACCAACGTTGCCACTTTGTGTAAACTTTTTTGATACTTAACCTCTCTCAGTACACAGTTTAGATTGCCGAGTGATTAGAACGTCTGCCTTTGGAGCTGTAGACTATGATTCGATTCCGAGTTGGGTCAAACCAATGGCTTTAAAATTGCTGTTCACAGCTCCATGCTTGTCGCTCAGTATTAAAGGGATAGTGTAAAAAACAAGTCGGCGAGTTTACTTGTTGAAACGCACTCAGCGAGATTCAATTATTTTGGTGTGGTAAAAAGGTGACAAGCAACTCCTCAGTGAGCTCGTTAAGGCGCTTTGATCGCTTTCTCGTGATAGTAGGATAAATATATGACTAATACAAGTAGTATTGTTATTTTGTAACTAAAGAAGAACGTTTATCATGTTTAACATTTAGGTCATGCAAAGTGCGTTGAATATGTGAAGAAGTTTAATGTTCCTATTCTAATGCTTGGAGGAGGAGGTTACACTATTCGTAACGTGGCCAGATGTTGGACTTACGAGACTGCTGTTGCACTTGGCCAGGAAATTCCTAATGGTGAGTATGATGCACAAATCAACAAATGGAAGATACTTACACTTTTATTTACAGAACTGCCATACAATGATTATTTTGAGTATTTTGGACCCGATTTCAAGGTATGTGTTTTAATATTTGGTATGTAGGAAGTTACGAGAGTTCACCATTAGCGCGTTATTGTTTTTCGCTATGATAGAAAATTTTCAACTAATACTTAGCTTAAAATAAAAAAAATCAAGATCTTCATGATACTCATGGTATTAAACTGATGAGTGTAACAAGTGGCGGGGCCAATCTTCGCAACTTGAAGCCTGGGCAACACGCTTTGAAGTAACATCGCAGCGATGGCGTGCAGTTGACGACACTGTGTCCGATTTGACGGCCCGGGATTCAAGCCCCAGACCTTCCGCACCGATAACAACTGGCAAGTTTCAAGTTTTTAAAATGCCCTTAATTGTAAATTCAATATTGTAGCTTCATATCAGCCCGAGCAATATGTCAAACCAGAACACAACCGACTACTTGCATAAGATTCGTCAGCGCTTATTTGAAAACCTCCGCATGCTCCCCCACGCTCCCGGAGTTCAAATGGCAGGTTGGTGATTATTAATTAAACCTTTGTAACTAAGAATTCCAATTATCGATTGCGATTGACTATTTTCATTTCTGTAATTATGATATATGCCGAGAATTGGTGCTGATGTTGCCTTCGTTTTTCGTTAATTTTGTGGTGCGTATATTAGGGTGTTTCATATTTTCACCATTTTCGAATTTCAAAAACCCTGGGGTCTCAGTCGGTGGGGTTTTGGGTAAAAACTCGACACCCAAAATTTTAAATCTTTGTGACGTCATAAAGATGTGGTTCACGGCCGCTGAAGTTTTTTGGGCCCAATTTTTCAACTTTTTGGCATATCTCGCAAACCGCTTATCGTAGAATGATAAAATTAGTCTTAAAAGAAGCAGAAGGGTTGGTTTCCTATAACTACTCCTGAGGGTTAAAAGCTCTATTTGCAACAGAAAAAAAGTTATTTGAAAAAAACTAAATTTTGAGGTTTTTTAAGCTCTTCTAAGAATTCAAAAAATTAAGCTGAATATTTTTCTGTATTTTTCCATTAAATAGACTTTTTTTAAAATCTAATTTTATTATTACATGACAATATCTAAGATTAGCAAGAGAATCAGAGTTGTAGAGTTGGAGTTGCTAAAAGATGGCTTTGAGATCAGATATATCCAAAACTTTGAAGGGATTTCAAAAGCTGAAGAATAATTTGCTGCCGCTAAATGTTGATGTAATTGGGCACTATTATTACTTAAAAAAAGAATAGAAAGATTCAGATGTGAGGTACATGAAAAAAAAAACGGGTTTTAAAGAAATAAAGGAAAAGTTATTGAAGGACGTTGCAGTTATATAGAGAAAGCAAATGTTCCAATGATAAGTGAACAAAGAATTCAGGCAAAACTTAAAGACCTTATTAATAGATATGAAGCAGCTAGAAAGTACGAAATAAATCGAGGAAAAAAAATTGATGAAAAGTGGCTGAATGAATTTTTCGACATTTGCCGATGCAAATGCATAATTGCAGAGAAACCGGTAATTAATCGAAAAAAATTACAGTGCAACTGCGCGTATGAAAATAGATAACCAGAAGAGGAGATTTTGTTCATAAAAGATCAAAGAGGAGATCGAAAAATGTACATCTGTAACGTCGACATGGGCTATGAAAAGCAAAGGACGGAAAAAGCAGCTCATCGCCAAAAAACTGTTTGTGAACGACCTTGCTCTTCAAGAGTACAACTCTGTGAGCCGAAGAATTCCTTTCCACTTTTGATGACTACCAGGCTCAGAAAACGAACAGCAACATCGGTGACGTATCACTTCGAGGAGGATTCATCTGAGGAGGAAAAAGTCGAAAGTGATCTTGATTATGATGTCGGGAGAAAGCCTAGCGGGGGGAAATATTATGAGAAGAAACGCATTTGTGCGGTGAGCGACGAGAGTTGCATTCTGGCTGATCGTCGAATGACGTCTCTTCGCCAGCAGTCCGATCAGTTGTTGTCGGTAGTTGATAAGGATAAAATATCTGCATCAGTGTCTACTCTATATCGACGTCTGGAGAAGGTGCGAATGAAAGCTTTAACTTCAAGTAACATTGCTTTAAACGCATCTGCTGTTCAATTATGTTATGATGGGCGAGCGTTGGACAAAATTGATCGCTATGTTTTTCTTGAGCAATTTGTTGGTGACAAGCTTGAGCGATGCGAAAGCATTATGCTTGTGAAGTCCTTTCCAAATTCCATATCAGTCACTGCAAAAGTAATTTTTGATACAATCACTGAGGAAATAAATATTCAGTGCTTACAAAATGTATATTCCATCATGGCCGATACTACAACTGTAAATACTGGGAAAAAATCAGGTGTAAACACTCGGTTAGTTCAATATTTCAAAGAGACCATTGGCCATGATGTTCATACCCTCGAATGCTTATTCCATGTGAATGAAATATACCTGACTCACGTTATTTCAATGGTTGACGGTAGGAAGAAAGGTCCAGGTATGATGGAAGATGGGTCCTTGTTAAACAACATATCTGCCATTCAAAAACCGGACATCCAAGACCTAGTTCCTCGGACACAGCTGAATGTTCAGGTAACAAATATTGCTGCAGTTCATTTAAAAGCTAAACTGGAATGGTTTTCTGATCAAAAGTGCAATGGCGTAGAAGATCACAGTTTTCGGAGCGACCAATTGTGCATGTTAGTTTTGGCTTGCCATGTCTTTACGGAGATTCCTGACAACTTGAGAAACCTTCTTTCGTATAAACAAGAACGAATATGCCACTCTCGATGGGTTACAACTGCCAATGGGTACCTATGATTACTTCTTTTCAACGATGGATCTTTATCACAAAATGAAAAACAGAAATTACAGAGAATCGTGTCCTATATAGTCAATGTCTATCTGCCATCATTCCTCATGATATATTTAAAACCAGGAGCACCGTAAGGACCGTTTCTAACATTGTTTCAGCGTGATCTGCTCTTTGCGTTCCGTGAGATTGACGCAGAGATTGTTAAAACCATCATGAAGTATTTTTTAGATCATGCTTCACAGTGGCTTTCATGGAAAAACGTGTCTCTAAGCGTGTATGCTGATGTGGCTCCGTATTATGTTGAAGCACTTAAAACATGTTCATCACTATCTCCAGCTGTGGATGCTAGATCACTGCTGCTTGATCGCACCGGACGTTTGAAGCATTTTTTTACTTTGCAAAGTAAAGAAGCTCCCTGTATTGTCGCCACCCATGTTCAACCAGAATTTTTGAAATCTATCCACAACAACAATCGGGCTACTGAGCGAAGAATTGGCAAATTGAAAGGCCTGATCAATAACAAAATTGGTGAAATTCCCAGCCAATTAAATAGGTCTGATATTCGTTTGCGTGCGTTTTTGTGCAACATGGATACTCAAGTGTAATTCGTGTGTGGTTATTGTTGTTTCAATTCGAAAAATAAACGCGGTTATAGTGATTACTAGCCCAGCTACCAAAAACGAAACAGCAAAAAAGTCCAAAATTTAGTTTTTTTCAAATAACTTTTTTTCTGTTGCAAATAGAGCTTTTAACCCTCAGGAGTAGTTATAGGAAACCAACCCTTCTGCTTCTTTTAAGACTAATTTTATCATTCTACGATAAGCGGTTTGCGAGATATGCCAAAAAGTTGAAAAATTGGGCCCAAAAAACTTCAGCGGCCGTGAACCACATCTTTATGACGTCACAAAGATATAAAATTTTGGGTGTCGAGTTTTTACCCAAAACCCCATCGACTGAGACCCCAGGGTTTTTGAAATTCGAAAATGGTGAAAATATGAAACACCCTAGCGTATATATCACGCAACAATAGTTTTGTTCTGGGCAGTTGTGTTTATATTTTGTAGTGAAATGTCCGTCAGTTGGGATTGATAAGATTTTACTGTAGACTAGGTGAAAAGCATAAAACCAGAAACTAGGAAATAAAGTTTGAGATAGACCTATGTGTGAACTTGAAGATTGAATATTGCGACTAATTATTATTTATGTGAAGCAGAAAGTGAAACTCGAAAGAACTTCATCAACACGGCAGTTATTTCATGTTTTTCATTTAGGTGAAATATACGCCCTATTTGCTTGTCTTTAGTTGGACAGCTAGACTGTGTCTCTTCTACGGGTAGACTGTAGTATGTCATTGCTGGAAAACCTTACTATTCAAAAATTTCTACTTTTACAGTTAATTTGTGAGGCAGAAGCGTATAAATTGCGTTTAAAATTGAAAGTCTTTATCGTTATTTGTAGATTGTACCTATTTGCTAGTCTTTGGTTGGACAGCTAGACTGTGTCTCTACAACTGGTAGACTGTAGTATGTCATTGCTGGAAAACCTTACTATTCACAAATTTCTACTTCCACAGTAATGTGTGTGACAGAAGCGTATAAATAGCGTTTAAAATTGAAAGTCTTTATCGCTATTTGTGGCTTGTACGTTGGGTTTATTCCGCTACGTGTCACTCAAGCGTCGCTTAAATCAATCTCGTTTTTTTTTTTTCGTAGGACTGAACAGTGAAAAAAGTACAAAATAGCTTCGAATCAGCAGCCTGGTTGGTGTTTAAAATGCAGTCGCTCCAGTTGTGAATTTAATACTCTCACTGAGAATCTGTATATAACTGTTTCGCGGTATTCTAGGCCATCTTTTAAATAAGCATTTTTGGGCAGCGTACAACTAAAATCTAATTTTCTTGAAGATTTTTTGTTGATTTAATTGCTCAATTAAGTAATGGCTTTAAGTCATTTTGATTGTTTTCCAGACATTCCTCCGGACGCTGTAGCAGATGAAAGTGATGACGAAGGGGGCGACGATCCTGACAAACGAACTTCCAGTGAGTTTGACTTAAGTCTTAAGAAATATCAAAATGTTGACACTATAGTTTTGTGTTTTGACTTATCTACTATGTAAATCCAAATCGCTACAAGTTAAAAGTTTTTTTGAAATTAAGTAGCATAGGTTATTTGATTGGCAAGTACAAAAACATCGTGGAATACCAGTACCGACAGCGACAAGCTTTATAAAGCTTGCAAGTTTTTTTCTTTTTCGGATCCATAAGTTTTAGAAAACAAGGTTTATCATTATTCTTTGCTTCTGTTTGGTTTTTGATGATGGTGCCGCCGGCCGCCAGAAACAAAGTTGTTGCAAACTCAAAGTACTAGTTCGTGTACAGCCGCCCCAAAGTTCAGATTTTACGTTGTAAGATTGCAAGTTAATCATTTTTTGGTTGCATGATAATTAATGTAGTTCGACACAAATTTGTTTGTTTTACTTGACCATAATCAAATTATCAAATGAACGTGGTTAGTGGTTACGCGTTCATCTTTTAAACTGAAACCACTATTGTTTTATCCCAGGGTAGGGTCTTGTGTGGCTGGGGTAAGTGATAGAAGCGAAGTAGCTTGAAAAATATCAAATCTTCATTACACTCGTGGTATTACTGCAAAGCGTGTAACGAGTGGCGGGTCCAATGGTCGATCTCCGCAACGTACCGCCTGGGCTACGCAGCTCCGAAGAAACGTCGCAGTGGTGGCGAGCCATTGCGACACTGTGTCCAACTTGACCGGCCCGGGAATCGATCCCTTGACCTTCCGTACCGATAGTGATGTGCTTAGCCATTTAGCTTTCAATGCCCAAATAATTTCGGTGTAGTAGCTCAATCAAGCAGGATCTCACCCTCCTTATAGCAAAGGGAACATTTCGGTTTCTTAGACCAGCATCTGCTTCTTACATCCATTATCACTTGGCTACATTGTCAAATGCGAGAGGCATTTTATGTGGAACTAGTGACGCTGTGGTGAAACCTTGCAGCCAAAATGTTACGCATGTTAATGGTTTAGTCACGAGATTGTAATTTGAAAATGGTGACGTCGGCACACGTAAAGTTGGCAAAAGCTATAACGTACAGTATGACTGACTTTATGCGCAACTGAGTTTGATGATAGAACTATCTGCTGCAGAAACTATGAACAGTTGACAAGGGTTTGCCAGTTTCGCTTTTTAAATGCGAACTATTTTTGGAGATTCTCTTCGGTAAGTTTAATTTGAACAAATGGACCCACTTTTCATGCTGTAGGCATTTATTGACGTTCTATACCAGGATTAGTCATCCTTTGCTACTGAAAAGTAATTTTTTTATTTGAGAGATTTGCCTTGCTGCTGTGCAGCTACCGGTACAAGTTGTATAAAATCGACACGACCTTACACCAAAGTGCTAATCTGTATTCAGCGTTATACTATTTATTACGCTTCAAGGTTTTAGGTTTATCTTCTTTCTGCTTTGCCTTGCCCTCTTCAGTTTGTCCTCGTAAAGTTACATTAATTGATTGTGCCAAAACTGCTCTTGTACCTAAAAACGCTGTATTCACAATTTGTATTGAAACAATAGCAGTATGAAGGTGCATTTACCGACTCGCGGTAGGCGACAACGCGATCAGCGACAATCGTTTACCGCACCTTGTGTTTATTTTATTTTATTGTTTAGCGATCACGCGAAATCTTTCTACTTCACAATTTTCGTCGCTTGTCGCGCATTTGTAGACGTACTTTGAGAATGGGTTTGAGTGGAAGTGGTTTGTTTTTTCATTGCATTTTGCCCACATACGGTGTTTACAAATCAAGCAATTTATCAACATCGATTTTAGGTCAAATTGACTTAGCGAACGCTAATGCTACGTACTCACACAACAACATCTGCAATATAAAAACTTTTTTGAAATATTGCTATTACACGATTAAAAATTAATATCATGCGGATTTTTTCATTCTTAATTGCTGCTCAAAAATTTCGGGCATGCCATCACGCACGAACGAAGAATAATCAAGCGCCCTCTTGTGTAAGCGCGGCGCTTCCCACTTTCATGAACAAATACCACTTCACTAGTCAACAACAGATTTATAGCACTTAATTATCTAATTAAAAACCTTTGAAATTTTGTAGAATACTTCTCGATTCGGCGTATATTTGAGTAATATTATTCTAAAATTTTACCCTTAGTATGGTCTGTTGTGTTAAAAGCTAGCTTACAAATTGAGTAGTGCTAAATGATTTTAAGCGATATGGCAAGGATACTTAGCTCAGAGCCAATTTTTCAGTTTGCGTGGCAAGCCGACTATCAAGTGCAGTGCTTGAAAAAATTCAGATACATTTTTCTTGTTGTTATCATGATTATTCCTTTACCAAGATTTGCTGCATTTGACAGTACAAAGAAAATGCGCAACACCCATTTTTCGAACCCCGAGTCTGCCTGATGAGTGGTCAAACCGCGAAACTAGTCGTGGAATTTGTTTTTTTCAAGCGTTTATTTAGTAAGTCTTCTAAGGCCTACTATAATATCTCCATAAATACCCATTATTAAATCAACTTTTATCCTTCTACCTCAAGAAAGTCACGTACACGCTATTACGAACTTGCGTAGATAACACTCATTCGTAGAAACTGCTCGTAGTTTGTAAATTCCATGTTGCTGCTGAGTGCTGATGTTATTTTTGAGTGATTTATTGAGTCAGCAAGAATATTGAACCCAATTCTTGGTTTGTGGTTGTATCACAACACATCAGCATTAATGTTTTGATGCGGCAAAATGGCTTGTATTCTAGCCTAAGTAAGTAGCTACACTAAAACACTATGCTATGACGGAAATCTTTGAGATATTAAAAACCACTTGCTTGTAGATTTGTTTGCTTATGTCACTTGTTGACTTCAACATTGGGGGTATTTCGACGTGTTTTAAGTCGCAGATTTTTAGTGTCTTGTTTCGTACTTGTTAATGGTGTCTCGACGTAAAATCAACTTTTCAGAGAAAGGACTTCATTGTTTTTAAATCGGAAAAGTAATATGTTCAAAGCCGTCAACGCTTTGGGTGTGTGACAGCATCAAAGCCACTACTACCTACATCTAACCCGAGTGGGCTCATCTTGTCGAGAATGACGTGTGGAACACGTTTTCGAATGCAATAATCTCAAATAAATGGAAAGATAGATAGTTTATTTGTCATACACAACGAAAAGGATTTTAGAGAAATACATACCATACACATAAAAAAATTTGTACAATTTAGGTTACGTAATTTCACAAGATTAGAAAAGGTGTCAAATAGAAACAGCTTCTTTCTTAAAATAGCAGTGACCACTCGGGCTACACATGGACTTGGTGGGCCGTAGTTTGTTCATATAGCCTTATGTGCTATAGCGTATTTCGTATCGCCATCCAGTTGTCAGTGTAGCATGATAGCATAAGGTATGTGACGTTTCAGCATGCTGTGATTTTTGTTTCCGAGCATCTCATGTGTGAAGCGACATATCACACAAGAAAAATTTCATTTAACCATTATTTCATCCAATCAAATCGCAGCCCAGCTGATGACGTAAAAAATATACTGCGTCATTTCCGGTGTATTATTAGTTTTTTGCTTTTACTGAACTATCACTCTACCACAAAAAGAAATTCTAGAAGCTCAACTATATCGCTGCCAAATCAGCTTGACATAAAGAAGCAGTTGTATTTATAGTTTATGTTCAACATACGATTACATTGGGCTCTGACGTGCCACAATTACAGTTTCAGTTTTAAAAAAGTCGTTTGTTGACAACTTTTATGTTTACATTGAATTTGACTATTTATTGATTCTAAATTTAAAAGTTTAATGTTTAGAAAAGGCTAAAAATAAACAGTAGTAAATTCGTGGTGGTTTGAGAGATAGTGTGAAATCAGTGTTTATACTAAAGTACTTTTAAGCAAAAATGTAGTTGGATAATTCGGAAGTAGACATGAATTAGTTATTAGTTGAAATGTGATCTCCAAAAAGCACCAGTAGTAAAAAAGCACTTTTATAGCTAGTGCAAGTTTATGAAACAAATTGCGTTGGTTTAAAGCTTCCATAATCCACATTTATAATGTCATTAAATTTAGCTTACGCTATTCACTTCTTATAGACTTTCCCGCTGTAATTCAGGCATGGCCTGAAAGTTCCTACTAGAGTTTTTACTGTGAAATGAATCGTAGAAAAATGCAGTTTTTCAGAAAGTGTTTCATTGAAAGAGGAAGTTGTAGGAGTGCAAGAAAGAATACGCTATGTTTTCTGATATCCAACTAGCAGAAGGTTTGAAATTATGCAGCGAAATGTTGTATTCAATATAGCCTCTAATTTAGAGTAATTTTAGATTGAAGCCTACGAAAAGAAAAAAATTATTTGTGTTAAGTTTTGATTAGTGTAACATCGGTGCAAGATATCTTCAGTATATAAAGTTAGAAGATGATAACTCTGAGAAGAATATTGTTTATTTTGCTTATGTTTCCATGCATTTTACTTGAATGTGTTGCCCTACAACTTTTATCTATTGATGACATTCCATGCGCTGATGATGGAAGGTTAGAGAGCGGGCAATGTAATTCTTGCATCAATTTCGAAAAAAGTCTCTCTAAATCAGGTAATTTAGCAGTTTTACTCTTCAAAGCTTGTGCTTTATATAACACTAAACGTTTTGCATAAGAGATAAATTGCATAATTTTTTCCTGGAAACTTGTTTTGGCTTAAATGCACTTTGGTGACGTTTACCTGCACAAGGTTTACATAACATTTGTGTGGGAAACTTGAGAGCGTTTTGTAATCAAAAATTTATAAACTTTGTGAATATAATAACTTCAACTGGTTGTCGTGTGGCTGCAGTTTTTCATCCTGGTCAAAGTATTTTAATCATTAAATTAACTCCTCTTATCAAATCTTGATCAAGGATGTTTTAACTAAGGAACTGATAATACATATTAGTGCTTTTTCCTCCTAAACATACGATTTTTTGCTTTTCAATTTGTTTTTGCTTCTAGTTAAAAATTATCTTCTATGCAGAATTAGAATCACTTCGAGAATGGAATGCTGAGAATATAATTTTCAATAAAACAAATGACGGTATAATATCTTGGACATACGAAGATAATAGCACTGCAACAGACATGAGCAATATTACTGTGTCCGTGTATGCCTGGGACAGCGTTACTAGAAGGTAAACCATTTGGCGTGTAGAATAGAAAAAACTGACGCGGCCACGTGGGATTAAAGCGAGGTCGTACATTCATGGTGTTGAAATTGCTTGAATTTTATCTGTGGAGTCCAGTCGCTAAGGCAATTTACACCTACAGACCTAAAACATGCATGAGATAATTGCGATATTGCGGTAGTAGTCTGTTTTACGCGGTTTGTCCTTATCTTCATGCTTAACTCCTGTTGGAATAATAGCTTATTTATTTCGTTGGCGAATGTGTTATATAACTATGGATTAACGTGACCAAATAAGGACATTATTTGTTTTATTGATTATGTGCTTAGGAAACTACGTTGCTAGGTTCGTTTGCTTATGAGTTATTGCTCCAGCCATTTTTAGTTGTTGCAAGATTTTTTGCTTTCTTAAAACAAAACAAAATGAAAACTCAACAAGAAGTGCCCTATCATGCAAGTGAATGTCAAGCAGGAAAGAAAAACGGTTTTGAATTTTTAGTAAAACCCGAGTAGGAGTTGTAACCGGTACCGGTTATTTGTGATGCAACTGCCTCAACTTTGAGGCGGAATCTCGGTTCGCTTTTGGAGCTTATCGCATTTAGCAGATAGACCGGGTGGCTGCTGACTCGAAGAACGCAAGCTGTTTTCGCAATCTTTTTATTATTACTAAATTTAGTTAAATAATTTGAAAATAACTTCGTTCCTGTCACTTTACACAGTGGCCTGCCTGTTCCAAACTGTTGTAATATTCCACTGAGTGAAGCCAGTTGTGTCGTGGATGAATGCAGAGTGTTAATAGCTGTCGTCGATAATCAAGATACGAAATATGCTACTAAAATTGGGTACAATCGAGCAACGTCGTGTAAGTCAGATTCTATTGTATTAAAGCAATGCCGGTAGGATTTGTGTATTTTTGGGCCTACACACGGTGTTGAGATTAGGCTATGGTTAAAAGAATTTTTTTGTATTAAGTGCGTACTTATTCTTCTATCACTAGAAAGCGATCAAAGCGCTATAACGAGCTTGCCTAGAAGTCGCCAGCCATCTGTCTACCACTCCAAGATGGGGGAATCTCGCTCAGCGCCCTTCTCAACGGCACAACAAGTAAACATGCCGGCTAGTTCTCCGCACTGTCCCTTTAATGCTGAGCGTCTAGCGGGGAAGCTGTGAATATCAATCTTGGAATTAATGGTTTGACCCGACTCGGAATCAAACCCGAGTCTGCAGATTTAGAGGCGGACGCTCTTAGCCATCTGAGCTATTAAAGCAATCATATCTACTTACGCTTTTTTTTTACCCGTGAGTTTTGTTATTAAAAGATTATTTTGTAACCTGAAAATAATAGTTGTTTAAATTCTAAAATTTTAGAGCTAATTTAGTCCGTATTTTTATAAAAACATTTTTAATATTCGTAAAATCTACGTAATCATAAAATAAGCGCAATACGTTTGCTTAGCATGAAATGTGCCACCCAGATGTTTGTAATAATAAAAGTTATTTAAATAGATATTTTCGTAAAACTTTGTCTCTATTTTTAAGCTGCGATATTTTTTGGCAAAATATATCCCATTATAAAGTACGAGTTGATTATTTTCAAATTAACAACGATCAAACTTGTTGGAGCGCGTGACCACAAGTTGGCTGGATCGCTCTAAATTACGTTGTCTTGCTTTTATCCTGCTAAAACTTATTGTCCGAAAGCGAACCAATTATAATCGAACCAAAAAATTTGTGCCGCTCTACTACTAGGCTTAACCTGAACTTTTTGGCTGTGCAAAGCTGACACAGACCAATCGAAACACTCCTTGTTCAGTGCTGTGGACATTTTCTTAAAAATCGCACTTTCACAGCCAGGCTTATTATAATGGTGTGATTTATCGATTCAGTTTTGGATGCAGAAATAGAAATTGTTTTATAAATGGTGTTCAACGTCTATGACAGAAACAAGGCCTACACTTTCGGTTCATCGTTAAATCTTTAGTTGGCCCTAAGCCACTTGCATTTTTTGCGTCTAAGTTAATTTGTTCGGTTCGTAACTCCTTGTTGAATTCGATGCAGAAAGCCTATATTTTCTTGACCCTCATAAAGTGCTTGTGTACAGGTTGAGCTGTTGTTTTTTTTTTCGCATAGTAGTATTGTGTGGCCTAATCTCGCATAAGTAAAATCCAATGCACGTAAAGACTACAATAAATTTAATGGTCCTATTTTTGTTTGCAGGCGGTTCAAAGCGTCCCTCTGCACGTTTTTTTAATATTTGCTCAAACAGAATGACAGTTTGGGGAACCAGATACAATTGTGAATGCGTGATATATGACAGTTTGTCTGGAGAACTACTGCCTGGAAATTACACTGCGATTAACAAACTTGAACCTACTGACAACGAAGTTTGGTATAATGAAAGCCTACAAGTTGAATATGAAGTTTGCATATTCAGTATGCCAAAAGGTAAGAATTGTTCTAAAGCGAATTTAGTTTGCATGAGAAAACGACTTAAATTTTCATAGCACGTGCTTTACTGTTTGATTCGAATTACGGCTATCACGGATATTAATGATTTAAAAATATCGAAGAACACACAGCGTATGATGTCTACAAATTTCGTGAATTTTTAAAAGGAAATGATGAATTGAGATTTATATTTAGCCTGACTAGCGCTTACTTGGAGTCGTTAAGTCTTGCCCTAAGTCCTGCTTAATTAAGTGAAAATGTTTTGGTTCTTAAGAAACCGGCTTGTTACGACATGAACTTTTGAGTCCTAGCTCTATTACGCATGATCAAGAAAGAAAAAAAATTACATCTTCATATTATATCCATAGTATTACACCGAAGCGTGTAACGAGTGGCGGAGTCCATCTCCGCGGCTTAGCGCCTGGGAAATACAATTTCGAAATAACGCTGCAGCGGTAGCGAGCCGTTTGCGACACTGTGTTCGATCTTACCTACCCGAGATTTGAACCCCAGATCTCCAACACCAATAGTATTATCTCAGAACTAACCGTACGCATAAACAGATACGTTATTTAGTCGAAAAGTAAGTCTAGTTATCAGTGAACGTATTTCGATGCCAAGGGGTTTGATTTATCATTTCTCCTGTGACACTGTTGTATCAGTAGTTAGAATTGAGCCCCCGCAACGCACGTTGGATTAAGTTCCTGCGTGATGGATTCGATTCATAGCCGGGGCCCGCTCTCATTTCACTCATGTTTTGATGGATGCTACTTTTACAAGCTCACTCCCAGTCAGCTATTTGTATTAATTGATTCATAGGTTCTGTAAGATGATTGATTTTCAGTGTGTTTTATAAATGATTTTGACTTTTGTTTTAATAAATTGACTTAACCTAGCTCACGTAAGACTAGATGATAGTTTAGCTTGATTTTGGCAATTAGCCACAGAAACGACTTTACTTAAAGCATTTTAAGTTTTAACAATAATTTTGCTTATTTCAGATGAAGTTTTGATTCGTGGCTCACTGTCTCAAGATAACAGTGTTATGGATTCGGTGGTGTTCCAGCGAGGTGTGTATTACATGAATGATTTTGGAGGCTTAAATGGCTCGGTTGTGGATAAAAAGCTTCGTAGTATAGTCAACTGTACTTTGATGAAATTCAGTGGTACAGATCTATACAACGTTTCCTCTGCGATCATGAATGATGATCATCATTTTCACGACAACGATACTTTCACGTGCATGTCTCTGTGGCCTAACGGGACTCGAGAATTTTCAACAGAAGGAACACATGTAAAATGTATGCCACAAAATGGTAAGAAAACGTTTGAAGTCTGATACTTCCAGACCTAATTTTTGAGTCTTTCAAGTTATGCTTATGTGTATTTATTGGGTGGTAACACTGTAGACCATTCCACTCAAGATTTAGGTGTAAAAGCGACCAACAAGCGAGATTAGTAATGGTAAGGATGGGTATTCGAAAATTAGAGGACTTTATTGCGTCAATTGAAATTAAATTCGAAGTAAGTGATAAAGTAGCAGACACTTACTGAGCCAGCAATGTCTAAAGCAGCGCATATGCGTAAAAGAAGATATTATTGGCAAGGTAATGATGGGTCTGCCTGCTTGCTTAAACACCCTGATGAGTTTTAGGTAGGTGCAGCAGCGCATCTTCATGTTGCACCTTTACTAGACCTGTATGTGGAATAACCGCTGTCTTCTAAGTCGGTTGATTATGAGGCACTTGTGTCACCATCTCTGGCCCAATGTAGAGACATACACACCACTTTTTTTTGAGATATCAAAAATCAAATCTTCATCATACTGACGGGATTACGCCGAAGCTTGTAACGAGTAGCGGGACCTATCTCCGCGGCGTAGCACCCTGGCAACACAGCTTCGAACAGAAGAAACCTCGTAGCGGTAGCGAGGCGGTGGCGACGCTTTGTTTGATTTGACTGTCCCTGGAACCAAACCCCTGACGTCCTGCACCAATAGCAATGTTACCACTGCGCTAATAGGCTGGTTTTTGTTGAATAGTGTGTGTGTAATTTATAGTAATTACTATCGCATTAATTTGTCTTTATTTTTCCAGAAACTTTTTCTTTGATTTACATGGATGTGGAAACAGTAGGAGACGATCATGTGCTAGTGATGATATTGATGATCATTCTACCACTATTTGGCGCGATTGTGCTTGCAGGAATGTTTTCTTATGTCATTTGCAAAATTCGAAAAAGAGTTAACAAGTTCATAATGGACACAAAAGATGTACCTGAAGAACTGGTAAGTTAAAAAATTAATTTGTGTGTTTAAGTGACTGCAGAATGCGCTGTTTTATCTTGTACTGTCTGTAGTAGTGAAATGCAAAAATTGTATATTTTGCTATAAATATGAGATGTGTAATGCTTTAAAAAGCAAGATTATTCAATTTTAATATATTTTCAGTAGCACTCACTTTTGCTTATTGAACGAAGTACAAAGTTTCAAAATATTTATTAAAAGTGCATTAATTTGTAGTACTTTATTTGGTTGGTTTAAATTGAAGTTCGAGAATACTATTAGTAAGAGGATGTTTTAAATAAGTTTTAAAATCCCAGACTTGATAGTCGTTAATGGCGGATATTTGTATATCGCTGGAAATTTTTTTCTGCGCCTTACAAACTAATCATGTTCGAATAAAATCTGAAAAAATTCAGCTTACAGACATAATTAACCAACCTTGCGAGCTAGTAGTGACGTCTTGCTGTAGAAATGTATTGAATTTTTTCCTGGTTAATTCAGTTACTCGTCTCAAAGAACATTTAAAGCATGGATTCAATAGTTTTCCATTCAGAGGAGTCGGTAGACCAATTATACTAACAAAAAAATTCAAAATCTTCATTATACTCGCGGTACTACGCCGAAGCGTGTAACGAGTGGGGGCCCATCTCCGCGGTTTAGCGCCTGGGCACTGAACAGCACAGCTCCGTAGAAACGTCGCAGCGGTGGTGAGCCTTTGGCGACACGGTGTCCGTTTTGACCGATCCGGGAATTTTAACCCCAGACTTCCCGCACCGATAGCTGTGTGGTTAACAATACCTACGTTAAAAAGCCCTTTAAAAATTCAAAAAAATAAAATAAAATGAATTTTGTTGACAATCGCATTTCTTATGAAGCAACTAGTAATTGATTAGGCTTAATATTTCAACGCTAACGCTATTTCGTGTTAAATTTCCGCAGTTTTTTTACAATTTATATACACTCTAAGACAAGTTTTATAAATCAATCATAAGCAGACCATAGCACCTCGGTTTTAGCAGTGTAGACTTGTAGTCAACTCTCGGAAAGATATATTTTAAATTCGAAATTGAATGCAAAAGTGCTTACCTCGTCTTTAAGTAGTAAAAGATATGAAACCTGACAGCTATTTGAACGTGGGTACTGAGAGACGAGGCGTGTCGGAATGTAACGGACGTCATAAATGGCTAGACCTTGCAAATAATAAAATAATGAATATGTTCTAAAGTTTTCAGATAAATTTTCTCTGTAGCTTTTCCAAATTGGGGTAATTACTTACGTTCCTTAGGATTTAAATTCAGTGGCTCGTAACTGTTAGGGGGAGGAGGGCTACGGACCTCTAGAAGATTCTATTAATACCTGTAACCCCGAAACTCTTTTACAAGAAACATGTTACGACCAATATTAACTGGTCGCACGTTTATTTATACTGTAGTGTATATGTGTGGGTTTGCGGCCCTTTGATCCCCATTTTTGGACCCTGGGTTGAGAACTCTTGATTTATGTGATTGAGCTTCAACGTTCTTGTTGTTTTATTAAGGAATCTGTTATGAAGCAAAGCCTTGCAAATAGCACTCCTCAAAATTACTACAGTGTTGTGTACAAGGAAGAAGCGTGCGATAAATATGACAAAGAAGAAAAACAAAGAGTCCGTTGTGAGTAATGCATTGGTTATTAGTTATTACTATTGATTTCATGACGATTGTTTCAAGTTGGTAAAACAAACTCAACAAAGTTACCAAAATCGCTTACTGAATCTAGTAATTGCTTATAAATATTCGCGCGTCACAGTTGTTGGTATTCATTAGATTATATCATACGTTTTTTGGCATTGACTCACTCTAAATCGAACAATTTCATAAGACCTCGGGCTAATTAAACGCGTCAGAAAACAGCTAACGAGTGGGGTTGGAACCCATGCCTGTCGTCAGTTGTACTGTAGTGATTGTACTTTTTTGTGAGTCTGTGAGTTAGTATCTAATCGCAATGTTTGGTTGTCAGCTACACAACTTAGCGAAACCGGTTGAAAATTTTGCTTGATTAGGCTCGTTGTGGAATTATGGTAAATTACAAAGAATTGCATGAGGCACCTATTTAAATGGCTGCTGGCTTCCCTCATTTGACTGTTTAATTTTCAGGGTAAAATCCAAAAATGAAATCTTCATTATATTCGCGGTATTACGCCGAAGCGTGTAACGAGTGGCGGGGCCCATCTACGCGGTTGAGCACGCTGACAACACTGCTCCGAATAAACGTCGCAGCGCTGACGAGCCGTTGGCGACACTGTGCCGATTTGACCGGCCCAGAAATCGAACCCCAGATCTGCCGCACTGATAGCGATGTGCTTAGCGATTGAGCGAACCGGCGGTTATTACCTTGAAATACTTAGCGTGCAGCTCATTTAAGTAACGATAGTTGCTGTTGTAGGTTATTAATTTTGGATACTTATCAACTGTGATGACATGAGGCTGCGTAATCAGCTTCGCATAACACGAAGTCTGTTGCAATTTCGATCATATAACTTCCGATTAAATTAAGTAATAAGCATTTTAATTACAAATTATAAAGCCTCAACAAATTGATACATATTTAAATGAGACATTTAAGTTAAGTTTTACTAAACATTATTGTGGCATCATGTTATGCGAAGCTGATTACACAGCCTCATGTCATCACAGTTGATAAAGTATCCAAAATTAATAACCTACAGCAGCAACTATCGTTACTTAAATGAGCTGCACGCTAAGTATTTCAAGTTAATAACCGCCGGTTAGCTCAATTGCTAAGCACATCGCTATCAGTGCGGGAGGCCAGGGGTTCGATTCCCGGGCCGGTGTTCTGGCTTTATTACTTTCAATTAAAACGCATTTAGACTTTCCATCAACCATGCTCCAAAATAAGCATTTATTAAACTGAAAATTCAAATGCAATTTTAACTAAAAATCGACGCAGTTTAATGAATTGTGAGATCCTCGATAAATTCCACGAACTTCGTTTAAAAAATAAATCGTTCAATTTAATATTGGTCTGTGCATAGATGTTTTTAGAAGTGCACATGATGACTTCAGCATTTCTGTTTTGATTTTGACACATGAGTGCCATATTTGTGTACAGTAAATAGCAATTTGGCTGAAAAATTGCCTTTTCAACTGACTTGGTTATAATTTGAAACTAAAATCTGTATTGTGCACTTTCAAAATTGATTTTGCTACGTCACAAATTCTTAATTTTTGACAACTAGCAAATGGATACATTTTGTAGGTCTCGGTTGTACAAATAAAAATCATTTTGGTGGCTTGTTGACCAGACTCGTGTTGTTTGCTCGGACAATGCACACTTTTGACATAGTACCTGCAATAGCCTCTGACCCGCCATGCTACGAAGACGGAAACAAAGCTAAATCCTTTGCAAAAATACAGCATTAAATGTTTTTTCAAATTACCTGATCGCGCTATGCTTGCTTTAGCATCAAGCTGCGATCCATGATCTTTCGTTGCCAACTGTGCCGTTCTAACACTTGCGCCTTGTTGATTTCGCATTTATACCGTTTTACTTTATGTTTAGATGCTCGAAACCATTATGTGAAGCAAGTCAAAACTAATCCATTGATTCAAGACACCCACACGCACACAGGTGTTTTTATTGGTAGATGTAATGTTCATTTAAAATATGATAGATGTCAATGCTGAAGAAAAAAGTAGATATGTCATTGTTACAAATGGTAAAGAAGTACTGCCTTGCATCTACTGATTATGATAACAGTTGAATCCATGATGTCGGAACGTCTAAGTTAAAAGTAGTGCTGATGAATTATTTTTCCTTATTTTAACTGTTTTTGTCCCATATTTACTGTTCCGTAAGTGGTAACTGAAGTTGTTTATTATGACATAAAGTGAGACAAGTTATCCCGTGGATGAAAGAATTGTTAAAATTGTTTTTAATAACTTCTGTTGTGTAGGAATTGGACTTTCTAAAAATGATGAAATATTTATTGCAACACATCAAACATTTTCAACTAATTATGATGACTCGTTGATCAACTCCAGTGGTTTTCACTCGGATATTGTTGGAATGGATGCTGATCTAACGGATAGCGGATATCCCCATTCTTCAGCCGGATCCGCGGACACTTTTCAAACTAACGTTCCTAATTCTCCTGTAAAACAACCTTTTATGGCGTCAACGTTTAATGATGACGTATTTTCAATGGGCCAAGATAAACCAAATGTTGACGTCACTAACCAACAAACGGTTGCTAATGGATACTGGTCCAAAGCAGCTTTTACGGAACGGGAATGTTTGTCACACGCTAGTGATGATACCGGATTCGAAGTGGATATGGATATGGAGCAACCGGAATCGCCTAATTGCGATCTCAAAAAGCCATGTTGTAAAACAATATCAAAAGACAGTGGTGTATTACAAGAAACAGAGCTTTGCATGTAAAAATGCCAGAAAAGTTGCGATAAACAGCACGACGCTTTTGCGAGGGTCAGTGAGCTATGATCGAGTGATTTAGCGAGACAATATTTCCTCAGAGATGATATTTCGAGATGATGAAGACATGCTGTGACTCAGTAAAATTCTGTTTACTTTTCAGCTTTTTTTTTCAGCCAAAGCATTCGTATTTTGTCGAGTTATTATGCGTAAAATCAAGTGTTTCGTTTGGATTTTGTATTTGTTTGTGATATAGCAATGTTTTTTATCTATTTATATTTTCATTTCATCGTCGTTGCTTTATTACTTCACCGTTTTTTAATAAACTTTTTTGATTTTGTTGATGTGGTTTCATACGCTTGTGAATATAAAGCGTAAATCAATAAATCACACCAAGTTTTTGAAAACAATGCATTCTGCTTCAGGGTGTCATCATCAGACGAATTGATTGCAACTAGCATTTTTTAAAGCTTTATTTTAATAATTTGTGGATTTAAAACCCAGCGGTGGTGGTTATAAATTACAAAAAGTTACAGTATTTTTTAGTTCTTTTAAGCTTGAGAAATCGACAGTTGCATTTAGATAGGCTTATTTTTGCCAAAATCAAAAAAACATTAAATCTTGCCGTCTACAGTTTTTTGTTTAAAAATGCAAATTGTTATTAGCGACAATTTTTTCTTCACTGTGCTGAAGAACTCACTCTCACTACGAAATTGTTCTGTCCGTCAGTATTTTGATAATATAATGTGTGTTTGTTACTGTAGCAAAAATTTTTTGTCTTATCCCTTGTCCAACATCTATTTAACTCATTCACTCTTATATGTATTTAGTTTTCCCAAAAAGTGAACAAATTGGAGCAGGTGATCTGGTACAATTTGCTATAGTCTTTAAGTTAGTTCACACATAGCGGTTTTCGCAATCAGACATGGGACTACATTTTGATTCCAAGAACGCGATGTGTAGGATTTTGAAATTTGCGTGGTCAGTTTCGAAAAGTAGATTACCCGGTTTTTGATTTGCTGTGTGAGGTTTCGATATTTTAAAATTTGCAAACGTAATGACAGAATTTTGTTTCGAAACTCGCTGTCAGCGTACTCAGGTTTTTGGTTGTAGCTTATATGTATTGTTTTACATGTTATCCAGAGACATTCAAATCATGTATTGAGTCATTGAAAGTATGTACAGTGCAGATATTATTATCCACTGAGTCAATGTAAAAGTTCCTTAATTTTTTTTAGCTGCACGTGTGCTGACAATTTGATTTTAATGAAATTTTGTCGAGTTGAGAAGTAGAAAAAAGTCAGCCATTCACTTCAGAGCTTTCTCAGCGATTTTTTTGGCAATCATGCAATTTTTACGTCGCCTCATTGTTGTGGATTTGTCGAAAAAACCCTGACTCGTTACGAAGTGTAAACGTGAATTAGAGAAGTGCAAATTCAACATTGCTTATGGGCGGGGGTTCTCGTCCTGATTCTGCAGTTTTTGAGAAGCCGTAACCAGGCCAAGGATTAAATTTACCGACGGAACTTAATCCGTTTTTTGACCAGTGGTTCTTCACCTTTCAGGGGGCTTCGGGCTGCTAAAACATTCCTAGGAAACTTAACCCTTTCATTAGACATATGTTACGACCGATATGGAACAGATTTGTCGGCAGCGTGGCGCAGTGGTTTGGAGCGTCGTTTTTACGGCGAGCATGATCGCAAGGTTAATGGTTCAACTCCCAACGTAATCTCGTTGTTGCGTCCTTGGATAAGATGCTTCACGATGATTATGTCTGGTTGGTGGAATCTGGCAAGCAGCAGATTAAAGCTGTCAGAAGAAAATTCAACCGGAAAGCGTGGAAACAAGGGCAACTCCTAAGCGAGTCTGGATTTGTCGTGCGCATAGCGCCTCCGCCGCTGTCCCGTGATAGGAGGATAAAGATGAAGAAATCAATCATCGGATGCACTTTTAGATATATCGTATTTGAATTTAGGTTTACCTGCTCCTATTCATGGTCGCCAACTTAAGAACCCTTGGTCTAGATTGTAGACTGCGCTGTTATGCTTTCAGAAATAGTCGACTTTTGGTAATGAAGATTGCATGTGACCCAAAGTAGTTCTGATATTCTTTCTACTTCCTATTAGAAAAAATACCGGAACTACTTGTGTCGCAAGCTAGCTTACATTAAAATTAACGTTTGACTGCGCGATATTTATTGTTGCGCGTGTGTAAACAAAATTTTGTATTACCTCTATCTGAGTCAATTTGTAGATTTTGAGTTAGTAACTCAGCTGTGCCTTGCTAATGATTTCCTTCCACATAACACAGCGGGCACTAAGAATTTTTTTTGTTAGAAAATCATATTTCTTCAGTCGGTAATGATTTTATGCTTTCAAAGACGGACCCAATTTACTGCTTTCTTATTAACTATAGAGATCTGTACTATTATACTATTTGCTTTTCATTGTAAGGGATCTATTGCGATGTTAAGTGTCACGAGTTAGACCATGTAAAAGACCTTATTGCAGTTGCGTTATCCACTTGCACTTGGTTGACCGCAATATTCGACATTATCAAAACTGGTTTTGATAATGTAGGTGAATTGTTGTTGACTTAGTAAGTGCAATTCATAAGAAATATCTTCGTAATGTAAACTTTAATAATAGGGTGAAATATGTTATCGATGATTACACAAATTTTAAGCCATTAACTGCGGACTGTATGACCGATTATGTGTTATTGTCTTGCTCGTGCGCCTCTAGTGGCGTTAAATTTTGAAAATCAGAAAATTTTGCTTGAACTTCATCAAAATTGCTGAATAAGATCTTTTTAAGAACACCAGAGCCAATGTAGCTGTAAGCATTGTATTGAAAAGGTGTTTGGATTATCTTATCAATATAAAGCGCGCAGTCTTCAGCCTGTCATTTTTCGTACTGTTTGCTAGTGATTTGAGTAAAAAATCGAAGTGACTTTTCAATGGAGTATTTGTAGGTCCTATTAAACACCGCAAAGGACGACAAAGGACCTCAAATTGATGTACTAAACACCGCAAAGTACGACAAAGGACCCTAAAACCCTAACCCTAATTTAGCCCTAACCTTGATTTAAAGTTCTTAGTCGTTCTTTGTTATGGTATGATTCCTAGCCCTTGGTTGTTCTTTGCGGTGTTTAGTAGATCAATTTAAGGTCCTTTGGTGTCCTTTGCGGTGTTTCAGTCCTTCGTGGTGTTTAGTAGGACCGGAGTATTTGTTACACTGGCTCTGTTTTTCGTAATTAAGCTCTTTCGAAACCAAGTTTTGTATTCCAAAGATCTTTCTCCGTTAAATTTCAAGCTTCTGTGGAATAAGTCTCGAAATGTTTGCCCAACATTCTAGGCTTGTGACACACAATGTTTACGATTCAGAGACGGAATTTTGTTTGTGTCGGCAGCGTGGCGCAGTGGTTCGGAGCGTCGTTTTTACAACGACCATGATGGCAAGGTTAATGGTTCAACTCCCAACCTAGTCTCGTTGTTGCGTCCTTGAATAAGATGCTTCACGATGATTATCTCTGCTGGGTGGAATCTGGCAAGCAGCAAATTGAAGAAGTCGGAGAAAAAATTCAAGCGGAAAAATCCGAAACAAGGGTAACTCCTAAGCGAGTCTGGATTCGTCCTACACACAGCGCCTCCACCGCTTTCTCGTGTTAGGAGGATAAAGAGGAAGAAATCGATCAATTATATACTTCGCGCATTGATCACCCTAATATGCTCAGAGCAGATGGCCGAGTAGTGAGAGCGTCTTCCTCTGTAACTGTAGACTCTGGTTTGATTCAGGGTCGGTTCAAATCAATGACTTTAAAATTGGTATTCACAACTTTCCTCTTGACGCTCAGCACTAAGGGGACAGTGTGGAGAACAAGCCAGTAACTTTTTTAGTGTGTCGTTGGGAAAGGCACTTAGCGAGATTCCCCCATCTCAGAGTTGTTGACAGATGGCTGGCAACTCCTAAGCGAGCTCGTTATGGCGCTTCAATCGCTTTCTCGTGATAGGAGGATAAATCTGCTACTAAACTAACTCTTCGTAAATTTGTCCGAACATGCGTATATAGCAACCATCTGCGTCTTCTGAATCACCCTTATGTGAATTTACTAGCGGATCAAATAACCAGGCGATTGGATTCAGTTGCGCATGTAATCACTACATCGAATATGCGATAGTACTGGATACTGGACAAACGCGTCTTTTCAAAATGGTAAAATGATCGGCAACCTGAACTCAAAATTGATGTCGTTTTTTTGGTTCAAGGCCTTAATGCAAGATCTCAAAGGCTTGTAGTTAAAGTGATGGCCTTTGATGTTGTTTGTTTTGAAATAGTATTCTGGAAAACATTTTTTATTAATCACTCCAGTTCGACATATGAAACTGCTATTTTGCACGGTAGTTAGCTTTGCACAACAATGACATGTTCCTTCATCGCCTTGTCACCAAAATCCTTTGAACAAGTTACTGCTTGTCACGATTTTAAGTTGGTTTATTCTCCGACCGTTTTTTGAAATTGAGAAACTACTTAGCGTCACACTAACTCAGACAGGTTCATAATGTTACTACACATTGGACCCAGCGCTATATGGCAATAACTTGCATGACTTTCTGGAGAACAGAATCCAATCATTTGTCATGGCATGTTGGTGAAGTTGCTCAACCTAGGATTCGTAAGCTAGAGTTTATAAACCGCTAAAGGGCTGCAAAGGTGCTGCAGGAAGTCTGTAGATTCAAATACAAGCACGGTATTCATTATACACTGCACGCTATTTAATGTTTGTGGTTACTACCTGATTTTGATAAGAAGATTCATACGTTTCCTTACAGTGTTTACGTGTTCACCCTTCATAGCCTGAAAAAGTTAAGAAATACTGTTCTCGGTAAAAAGTTATTGACGATTGTGTTTCCCTGTATTCCATGTATTGGGATGCTGTAGTTTGATGATGCGATGTGATGATGAATTGATGCATCTTTAAACAGGCGTTCGGTGGTATAGAACTTGAAGATGGCGTAAAGCAAAAGATTCATTTTCCCAAAGCTAAGCAAAGTTTTTGGAAAATGAATCTTTTGCTTTATGCCATCTGATGCATCTTTCAAAAGAGATCTATATAGGCCCACAGCTTCCTCTTTCAGGTTGTTGACAACAGTCTTGTTCACAACGCATATTTGCCCTGTTCACATGCCCGATTTACGTAGGTCGAAAATCAACGTGCTATCTGTATCACAAGAAATCATTTGATGTCATAATCATTTTTTCAATTACAACAGCAAAACTTTGATTGTGATGCGGAAAGCCCGTAAGCTATTGGCCCTGCTAAAATGGACATGTGGACAGGGTAATTACAGCTTATCGGCAAAATAGGCGATGTTTGCGGTTTTAAGCAGTTCACCCTCGAATATAAATGTGAGGTTGCAGGATGGCAGAACCTTGTCTTTTTACAGCTCGCGTCGCTGACAAACGAGTCCAGAGAGAAGATGAATATTCGGATTCCGAAGATGAAGGTGAAGGAGGAAGGAAGAATCAGGAATCACATAAAAAGAAGAGGAGAAAAGTCGAGGGTGGTGGAGAGGAAAAAACCACAGGTAATCATAATAGCAGGTGGATTGTGAATGAGAGCTTTGCGAAGCCGAAGAGGGAGCTGCGCAACAGTGCTGGTGAACAAAGCATCGCATTTGATTTTTTATTTCGTGACGATGATGTCGTTGCCCAAAATTATCTGTAGGAGCCCGAAATAAAACAAAACACCATTTTCTTCCACAATTTTTTTTATATTTTGGGGACCTAATTTTCATTTTTAGAAACTCAAATTGGGTCGTCAAGGTCTTAAAACGTCTTGTACAAGGGGTGGTGAGACGTCGCTTCGAACTGGCACGTGAAATGAGTGGCTGTTTCGGAGATTTTTAATACGTAGTCACAATCTGAAAAACTGCGAATTAAGAAATTGAACTTCTCTTAATTAATTTGTCAAGTTTTGACTGACTAATACAAGGTTTTGTTTTTGATGTGGCTTGAAAGATCGAAATCACTTTTGCAGGATCTGACTCACCTGTCAAACAAGAAGCCAAGGAAGATGTCAAACAGGTGGGGTAGGTGTGTTTGATGCAACACACGGGATCGAGTGGTTACTTCAGTTTTCTGCGAAAGCATTCGGTCTAACGCTGCAATATTATTTCAAGGAATAACTCCTTGAATCCCAGGATTAACGGGTTCTGTTCAAGAATCCATACATCGCTTTATATCCCAAAACGAGAATATCACTTTCCCATGTCTTGGGCCTACAATCAAAATTTACAGTTGGTGCATGAAACAACTCAGCTTCAAAAATAAGGGTTACTGAAAATAGTAAAGTAGGTCGTTTGTTATTCAATATTCATCTGTTCCTTTATTTTCATTATCCCTTTATCTTTTGAAACTACGCTATGCTGCAAATTTTTTAAAGCTTTTGTGTAATTGCAGTCTCACAGTGCTGCTCCCACTAACGAGACTGCTTCTGGCGAAACAGAGAAGAAAAGTGCTATGGATGGTACAGCTTCGAGTGACACCAGTAAGTTTTTAGCTGATATCTACTCCGTGGTGTTGCGCAAGAAGGATAACAAATGAAATGATCAACGCCGCAATCATAGTGATGCAATCTCGACTTTCTGTCGTTTGTATGAGCTACACGCTTTATTTCCAAGTCTTTTGTTAGACTTGGTACCACGGCGAGTAGATTGCATAGCCCCTCTGGTAATTAACTTCCTTGTTTGCGAGGCAACTACGGATGTTGTAGCGAGTTCACCTAGGAGTTGCCGGCCTCCTAATATAGCATTCTTAGATGGAAGCATCCTCTTACATGTTTACGAAAACCATCGCATGAGTCTGGCGTATTGTAGTAACTTGGCAACATTTGTACATTTTTTAATGAAAAGGAAGAGTCAAGAGGTTAGAGAGCGTGACACAATGCTCTCTTAATACGTTCCTGCTTCATCGTCTTATATATTTAGGTCAATCCAAACCTGCTGCATCCGAGGCTCCAGTCGCGTCATCTAATGAGACAAAAAAAGTGGATGATGAAGAAGAAAAAATGGAAGTTTGATGACATCATCAACATTTTGGCCAGCTGCGCAATAAAACTGCATCTTCTTAGCCTTGGAATTGTGTAAGACTGTGAGCTGCTGTCAACGCAGCTCAGAAATAACTTTGTTTCATATTTTACCTCCAGATGTCTGTGTAAGGAGAAAGGCGATTTCACACTCTAGTCTAGATTCAATTCAGTTTTTTACTTTTTATTTGAAGTTTGTATATTGTCAAATAAATGAGCGTGCGTGTCTGTTAACTCTACTGAAAGCTCGCCGATTATACCAAAACACCTGTAAAAAACAGAAAGTAAGCAAAGACTTGACATGACATATTCCATTAAAAATCTGATAAGCATCCGGAAATTGATTTTAGGCAACTGTATTGTACGCAAATAGCCAAGTAAGGTTCGCGTGGAATAGCGTCCGAATTTCCGAAAATTTCTCCGAAACGAGCTTATATTCAATGGCTAATAATATTCATTAGGGTGTTTCATTTTTTCACCATTTTTGAAATTAAAAAAGCTTGGGTCCGCATATGATGGGATTTTGGACACTGATTTCAAATCTGTAAATTTTATTGCATTTATGACGTCATTTAGATGTGGCACCGCGTGTTCAAAACTTCCGTGGGGCGTAAAATGGGAAATTTTCCGTAACTCACAAACGCGTCGTCCTAGGAAGTCAATATTGGTGTCAAAATGTGCAGAAGGGTCGATTTCCTACACCCTCTCAAGAGACACCAACGTCGTATCTTCATCTGACTCGAATAAAATCCAAAAACTAAAATTGACGTATTTTTTGAGTGTCAAATTGCAACGCATTTTGTCGCTGGCAAAAAATTAAATTAGAGCTGTTATTTCGTAATAAAAAACATTATAACGACACACCTGTAACGTTCTAAAAGTGTTCACTACAATTATGTAAATTTTAAGAATCGTTTCTCCAGTAGGCTACTGTTCTTGCAAGACAGCTCAACGCAAAATCGAAGAGAGTTGAGGATTGAAATGGATAAAATGGCTACAAGGAAATTAGATGAATTAAGTCATGCGAGAGAGATGAAAAGGAATGCTTTGCCTTTGCGGAAAGAAGTTATCTGGCATTTCGAATATTTAGAGGCAAGCTTGTTGAAAATTCTGTAAAATTTCAAAAGAAAGCACCAGGTTGTGACGATGTGAGAGTGCAGTTGTTGGATGACATTATCGGCTTGTGGGTTAAATCAGGTTTGCCAGTCTTAAGCAAGATTAGGGTTGAGACAAAACTAAAAGATATGCTGCAAAAGTGGAAACTTGCATCGAAGAGGGCAAGGAAGAGCAAAGGTGACTTGACCAACTGTAACTGGCTAAACCAACTGTTTGCTATATGTGAATGCAAGTGCAAGTATGAGAAAGTATAAGTCCACCAGGGAAAAGTTCTCTGTGCTCTTTTAAAGATCGAGTTCCTGCTGTTGAGATTGATTTTTTGATGGATCAACCGGGCGAAAGAGAAATGATGTTAGGATGGAGCAAAGGCATTAACTTTACCGAGAAAGCAATCGAAAAAAGAGACGAGAGGGAAAAGAACCTGATACTCGACCCTTTTCTACATCCGGCACAAATAACAGAGCTGTAGTTGCAACTTATGTCGCGACCACAAAGCTAAGAAAACGAAATATAGCGGAGGTTGGAGAAAGCGAAAATCCCAATGTTTGCGAAGCTCGCGATCCCACGTTTTCGCCAAAACCAGTTACCGGAGGCAAAAAGTGCGTAAACGCCAAGACGTCAAAAGTTAGCGCAGAAAGTTGCATCCTTGCTGACCGCCGCCTGACCAGCATACGGCAGCAGTCTGATTACCTCTTGTCGGTAGCTGGTTCAGCAATTGCAGTTTCGCCCTCAACCATTTTTCGCGAACGTGAAAAAATTCGAATGACCGCACCGAAAAATTCTGAGGCTCTGCTGAATGGTTGCGATTTTTTGCAACTATTATTTGTTCAAAATTTGCCGTAATTAGGTTCTGATAATTTGCTTGTTTTCAATCAATCAATCAATTCGTTTTTATTTCCGCACTCCATTACGTTAGAAACACACGTTCATAATAAGTATTGGCCAAGCGCGGAAAAGGGCAAACGCAGCAAATCGGGTAATCGTTGAAGCATGCCCGTCAAAAAGACTAGACATGACTGCGTGACCCTAACAAAAAATATATAAATAAAAACAACAAAAAAACAATGTGCGGTTTAATTCTACCAACATATCGGTATTGATAGATAGCAGCCATAGTATACCTAAATACAAGACGAGTTAAGTAAACAAGTTCTTCTGATGTTAGCAGCACAATGCAATCACTTTGCAAATAAACTGAATTAAAAATTTAGATGCGGGGTAGTACCAGACGAAAAACCACACGCGGCAGGCCTAATCTAACCAACTAATTATGACTGTGTATGGTTTGGGTAAGGGTACTAGAACTAGGGGTAGTCAGCTAAGCGATGTGGAATTATTTGTGTACCGCAGTTAAGTGTTTTAATGCAGACTACAAACAGACAAAGCAGTCTTGCAGTAAGCCTTTGTAGATTGCAGATAAGCTGACTTAGCAGCTTAGTCCAGCAGTTACTGAACCAACATTTTTTCACTTTACATAGGCCAAAAGTTCTAAATTCAAGTTTTGCACAACCCACTAGTTCGCCAGAAAATTTGAAAGTTACTGGGTAATTGTATAAAATTTTTTGTTGCTGCTAGGGTTACGGTAGATTGCTTTGTATAGCCAATAGTTTTAGAAATGACCATGTTTTGCTAATGATTGGAAAAGTAATTGCCACTATTTTGTTAGTTTAATTTTTATGTACTGAACCATCATCAAGTGACATGTCTGAGCGGAATTGGCGTTGGGCTTTGAAACCAAACGTCACGGGTTCAAGTCACGACTTGGCCGACCACATTTCACACATAATTGTGTGGCTGTTGACTTGAAGAGCGCAAGCTCAACCTAGTCTTCCTCGTCGATTTGTTCTTTCAACTTCAGTTTTTTATTAGGCTATAACTCCTTAGTTATTACCGGTAATATTTTTATTATATACCGTACCTCACTATTTTGAAGTAATTGGGTTAGTGCAGAATTTCGAGTTGAGTGTTTAGTTAGGTTTGAAGGTTAATTTAAGGGTAGCAACCCGAAGCCAAGCGTGTCATTAAAGAAGCAATATTGAAACATGACTGTTGAAGACAGCACAGCCACATTATACATATATAAGATATTGGTCCTGAAATCAGTGGATCATTCAGATTTGCACCACTAAGTGCTCACTTGGTTAATTTCTTTTGCATAGATCTTTCAATTTGCTTTACTTGTTATCTACCTGTTGAATGTTTAAAATAGCTCTGAGTATTTAATTTAATTATTAAAGATTGAATTTAAGATGTTTGTAATCCCACTTTTGCTGTGCTAGAAGTTGAGCTTGTTCGTTATATATTACAATTAGGCAGTGGGCACTTCTACAGACAGAGCTTAGGATCAGCGTACAAAGGCTGTTTCGTTTTGAACTGCAGTATTTGGTTCTTTCAAAATAACTACCGGTACATTACAATATTAAATTGCTTTTTAACTTTCATGTAGCTATTGGTACACATCAAAGTTGAATTGAATTCATTTGAACAGTTTTGCATGTCCAAAATGAAAATTTAAGTCTTGATATTCAGCAGTGTGTTTACATGAAAATACAACTTGAGTATCTCTGAAGTGCCTGACTTTCAGAAGGGCATGAGCATTAGCAGTTGATCTTTTTCTGCTTCTTCCCAAGTACTTAGAAATGTTACAAACGACTGAGCAGTTGCAGCGCTGCGGTAAAATAGCCTTCTGAAATATTTGTCCATTTCCCTTCCTAAACAGACACTTTTGGGTAAAAACAGGAGTCGAACAGGAGCAGGAGTATAAAAAGTAGACTTTGATCAGGAGCAGGATCAGGAGTCTGGTTGGTCAAAACAGGAGCAGGAGTCCAAAAAAGGCGACTCCGTACACCTCTGATGCTAGTGTTGGCTTGCTCCACCTTCATGGATGTGCCTGCCACTCTGAAATCTCTTTTGCTGTGCAAGCAAGAAACCTTGTGTCACTCCAGATAGATAACCACTGCTAGCGGTTATCTTCGCTTGTACCTTTTCAATTCAGACAAGCTTTCTGATGGGGAGAAAATCAAATTGACTAAATTGATCTCGTATATCGTGTCGGTCTATGTCCCTTCCTTTTATTATGATTCACCTGAAACCAAAAGCATGTGATGGGCCATTTTTAATTCTTTTCCAACGAGATTTGCTTTTCGCATACCGTGAGATTGATGAACAAGTGGCAGATGTGGTTTTGAAATATTTTGTTGAGCCCGGATCGCAATGGTTGTCTCCATAAAACGTTGCATTAAGTCTATTTTCTGATTGTCCACCATTCTCCCTCAATGCTGTGAAGACTTCTAGCTCATTGCCTGCTGATGTCGATACCCGAGTGCAGTTGCAATGTGGAGCAGCAAGACTCAGAATTTTTTCACCGTACAGTCTCAACGGGCACCGTGTGTTACGCACAACAGTATACCTGCAATGTTCTGGAAGACTATTGAATACAACAATCGGTGCACCGAACGGCGAATAGGAAAACTCAAGAACATCATTCAAGATCGAGTGTGTGATGACAAGAGAAACCGCCGTATTGATGTACGATTGCGTTCGTGCTTATGTAACATGGAATAGAGTGTTGAATAAAATATTTGTGGTGGTTCAGTTGTGCGTTGTTGGCCATTAGGTACGACTTTGCAGTCCAATTAGACTTTAGATAGCAAGCTATTAAAGCTAACATGAAAATGAACAATTAAAAGTTGTAGTCGCCCTAATAACTAATGGCAGCAAAGCATATAACTTAATATAGCACCCAAATGCGTCAATTTTAGTTTTTTGGATTTTATTCGAGTTACAATGAAGATACGACGTTGGTATCTCTTGAGAGGGTGTAGGAAATCGACCCTTCTGCGCATTTTGACACCAATATTGACTTCCTAGGACGACGCGTTTGTGAGTTACGGAAAATTTCCCATTTTACGCCCCACGGAAGTTTCGAGCACGTGGTGCCACATCTAAATGACGTCGTAATGCAAAAAAATTTACAGATTTGAAATCAGTGTCCAAAATCCCATCATATGCGGACCCAAGCTTTTTTAATTTCAAAAATGGTGAAAAAATGAAACACCCTATTATTCATAAACACAAGCATGGTAATAGTCCAAAAAAAAACTGAGCAATTATATATGAAGGGCAAGTTGATGCTGATGGATATGCTGTTAGTGTGTAAACGGTGAGATTCTTTTCGCAGCGCTTTCATCATAAAAGAGGCATGAAAAAATAAAAGCTTTATGCAGTTAAGTTGCCTTCGTTGCGCGCAAAGAAATGCGAGCAGTAGCCTATGCGCTACGTAAACATAGATTTATTCATTTTCGTTTTCTCGCCGCCTGACTCCGTCCGCAACTTTAGCCTACGAGATTAACCCGTAGGGCGTAGGCCGACTGAATCCGTTTAAAAGGATGGATAGCATATATGTCGTGCAAAATGTAATAAGTCTCGTCGTTCTTGTAACATTTAACGTCGTCAGCTAAGCATAATCCGCAAGACCGCAAAGATGAATATCCAGCGCAAAATTTATGTGTTCATCAATTTTCGATACAATGAGCGAATATTCAGCAAAACCAAACAGACGGTTCATCATTCCAACGAATCCATAGTTACACGTTAAATTGATTCATCAACATTTAGTCAAAAAGGCAGTGATGATAAATAAATGATCGGAGGTGGGCACTTGCGCCGCAACTATTTTACTAACGATAGCGCTTCCGGTGCAATTATTTTTCAACGCTTGCGACGCAAGCATTTTTCAGTTTTAAGCGCAATCGCGCTAGCGCAAATTCGTATACGATTAAATTGCTTTTTAATGTACTTTGATTGCGCCGCAAGCGCTATCGTAAGTAAAATAGTTGCGGCGCAAGTGCCCACCTCTGATCATTTATTTATCATCACTGCCTTTTTGATTAAATGTTGATGAACCAATTTCAACGTGTAACTATAGATTCGTCGGAATGATGAATCGTCTTTTTGGTTTTGCTGAATATTCGCTCTTTGTATCGAAAATTGATAAACATGTAAATTTTGCGCTGGATATTCATCTTTGCGGTCTTGCGGATTATGCTCAGCTGACGACATTAAATGTATCGAATGCTTTTTTTATATCTATAGTTTATAACACAAGAAGTGGCTCAATCGTTAACGCAATCATAACATTCATTAACAATGACTATTAGGGTAAGCATGGTGTTGTGCTTTTCGTGGAAACCGCTTTGTCGCTGGTAAAGAATTTCATGTCTGTTTAGAAAACTTAAAATTTTGACTTGGATTAACTTTTCCATAATTTTAGAAAAAACCGGTAAGAGTGATATTGGTCTGTAGTTTTCAATTATTTTTTTATAGCAGGATTTATCTATTGGAATGATTTAAGCTATTTCGAATTTGGAAAGACGCCATGGTTAAACATAAAGTCAATAAAATAGGTTAAGAACAGGGTAATAGCATTTGACGCTGATTTAATGAAAATAGGTAATAAGTAGGGCGATTTTTTTTACCTAAAAATCTCAAAAAATTGACTTTATTTTATCAAAAAGTTGACTTTATTGACCTAACGAAACAATGAAATGAAAGAAACAGTCCATAAGAAAAAAACCACCAAAGTCACTTCAGTTAGTGCTTAGATCATGCATGGGCAACCTACGGCCCGCGGGCCAAATCCGGCCCGACAAGGTTTCTCATCCGGCCCGCCAATAAATTTTCTAGGGCTGTAGGCCTATGTAATAAATCGATATTCATTTATTTTATATAACGTGTGTTACGAAAGATTTAGCCCGAAAGAAAATGTCACTATTTGGGAGTGCTTATATCTGCGAGCAACTGTTCACCAAAATGAAGCACACTAAGTCAAAAACTAGATCAAGACTGACAGATTGTCATCTTGAAAATAGTCTAAGAGTGGCCGCCTCCTGCATAGCACCAAAAATTGACATGTTGGTGAAAAAGCACCAAGCCCAGATTTCCCATTAGAAAGTAATTTAATTAAACATTACTATTAGTTTTATAGCATATCTGACATATTAAGATTGACAATTCATTGGGTTCAATAAATTTTTCATTTTCATTATTACAATTGTATGTCAATACAGAAATTACAAATAAAATATGGTGAAAATGCTGCCTATATCAATATAGGTATATATTTTTTATGGATATCCCTGTGCAAACAAAATTGAAAACACATTGCATGTAAAATAGCATTACATGAATACAATCCAAACCCCACAAAAATATGTACCTAGATTACACTTAAAATCACAATTACGGCTCCGGCCCTCAGTCAAGTTCCAAATGCACATTTTTGGCCCCCAGTGACAAAAGGTTGCCCATGCATGGCTTAGATTATAATGTACGCACATATAATGCCGCACGTTTTCTGGCAGAAAGTTTAACTGCTCTGCGTAATTGCGCAGAATCTAGAGTCGTATTCAAGTGTTTCGCTATTCGCTGTATTGCAATCTTTGTAACATCAAAGTATGTTCGAATAACTAATGCATTGTCTTTTCAATTCTAATGGTTTTGACTACCGATACGTAACGACAAAAATATGCAACAAATGAAAACACGACGAAAAGCTTATTTTATCATACACGAATTTTGCCAAAATTGCAATCTTGCAAAGCTGTCTGAACGGATCTTCACAATCGAATCAGTGAAATTACATCAAACATTATATTAATAAATCAAGCATGTGTAAAACTGTAATACCGATAACAGTCTGGCGACAGCATACACCTCCCTGGTACCACCAACAGTTACGAACTTCCATCTGTCAATTATCTGAGTTATCTCTTTTTGAGTAAGCTTATAATGTAGAATCACGCAAAAAAAGCAAGAAAGCAAAAATTGACCTAATAAACAAAAATTGATCTAAAAAACAAAAAATTGACATTTATTGACTTTATAATTTCATCAATGCTGATCCTACGACCGTGAAATTTTGTTTCCACATTGTTAAAGTTATTTTCTACTTCCAAAATAAAAATCGACTTTATTGACCGTGAATCGCCCTAGTAATAAGCCATCAGAGCCCGGTGATTTTTTACTTTTCAGTGCTTTCAGTTTGTTCAAAACCTCGTATGCCCTCAGGGGAAAAAGTAAGTTACAATAATCAACGAAACTTGCATAGATTTATGCAGAAAATATTGGAAGGACTTGGAGGACTTGGCAGTATTTTCTGCTAAGTTTCTTCGTAAGTTGTCGAAGTATTCGGAGAAAGTTTCGGTCATCTGGCCCGGGTTAGAAATTTCAATGCCATTATCATTTAAACGTCTGAGTTGCTCTTGCCCCAACGTCTTTTTCCTATTTAGGAGTTCACTGAAAACCTTCCACATTTTTTGGGAATTGTTCTGATTATACTTTAGAATATTACCTCAATTACGATAATAAAGTTTTTTGTTGTCGCTTTAACTCGCGTTATTAGGTTGGCATAAGTCTTATGATAAAAGTAGATCAATGGGATTATTAGGCCTAGGAAAGCGAGACTTGTATAATCTTTGCTTTTTCTTAATAGATATGAGTACACCTTCAGAAATCCATGGTTTTCTTTGTAAACGAATTTGACGTCGAGAAATTTTCTCGAGAGGCGCGTGTTTATTCATTATTAGTTTGATGACATCAACAAAATCGGAGAATATTGAGTTGAAATTTTTTTGTCTAGTGTTGGTGGGTTGCTAAACCACTCATCAAGTGAGGATGCTACGTTGATGTCAAAGGTTTGGGGGTCGAAATCTTTAAGCGATCAATAATGGTTTTGGAGGTATAACCGTTATCCTGGTAGGTTTGTCAATGATGCTTTGAATGGCACTACTATTAGCCTAACATACTCAGAAGATTACGGGTATAAATGCATTGTTTGTTAATCTTAGTGTCTAGATTAAAATCACCTAGGACAGGGGTTTCCAACCGGGAGCAAATGGCCCCCTTTGGGGGCCACGGGACGTTTATCCGAGGGCCACAAGTAGGCTACCAGCACTAACTTACCTTGTCTGGCCTGTCGGCATGAATATCAGTGGCGTAACCAAGGAGGGGCAATTGCCTCCCCAGTAAAATGTCTTGCCCCCCCTGTAAAATTGTACATAAAAGTTATATTTTTCGCGTTTTCCTCAAAGCTTACCAGATCAATCAAGTTGCGGAAGAAAAAGTTTTTGATTTCCTCTGTGTAACAGTGTGTAAACTATGCGAGCGCAGGTTTCCCGCTGTAAAAGTGATAAAAAGAGTGGTAGTCGCCACTGCTGCGCTGCTATGGGGCGCCGTGTGTAAAGCTACGCAATATAAAATTTTGCATCATTTTTTTGGTTAATTTTGGTTAAATTACGTGCAATATCATACATTGTTGCAATTTATATATATTGCTGCAATATGTGTTAAATTGTTGCAATTTATGTATATTGCTGCAATTTGTGTAAATTGTTGCAATATATGTATATTGCAAAAAAAAACTTTAAATCGGCTTTTAATTGACATGGTGATATGCTAACTAAAACAGTCAGTGTTGCCCTTTCCCTTTTTCCATGAACTCATGTAGTGTACTGGCCTGAGGCGCTGTTGTACTGACTGTGCAGTGTGCGCTTATTGGTTTGGCTGAAACATTTAAGCTACTGGTTAAATGAATCATTTAAGCTACTATTGTTAAGCTACTGGTACCGGTATCCTTTGGAATACCAGCAGCTAGACTAGACTACACTACCGGTATAGGGGTAACAACTAGTATCAGCTCCCAGGTCCAGTTGGGTTAGATTAGAATTAGGTTCAGTTGGGGTTAAATTTAGTTAGGGTTCGTTCAGTTACAAAATATCGGTAGACTAGTTTGACATTTTTAATTTTACAATTTACCGTATGTAACTGGCTACTGGTGTATCCGTGTGCTGATCTGCTGATGTCAGGATGTAGCCTACCTGCTTTCTGTGGACAGATCACAGAAGTTACTGTAATTTGACGTGTTTCAGCCATACAGCATAAGCGCACACTGCACAGTCAGTACAACAGCGCCTCAGGCCAGTACACTACATGAGTTCATGGAAAAAGGGAAAGGGCAACACTGACTGTTTTAGTTAGCATATCACCATGGCAATTAAAAGCCGATTTAAAGTTTTTTTTTGCAATATACATAAATTGCAACAATTTACACAAATTGCAGCAATATACATAAATTGCAACAATTTAACACATGTTGTAGCAATATACATAAATTGCAACAATGTATGATATTGCACGTAATTTAACCAAAATTAACCAAAAAAATGATGCAAAATTTTATATTGCGTAGCTTTACACACGGCGCCCCATACGCTGCGGGGAGTTGTCAACGTTGTTTTGTTGTGGATTTATCTTACCGCTGCATCTTGAAGTCTAATTGTTTGTCGTTTTTTGTAATGAACCGCGAAAACTTTAAGCAGGCTTTCTTTCATCAGTTAATGTTCTTTCTTTCCGTCTTCAATTTTGTCGTGACTTTAAATTTTCAGGTGATCCGTCATGTTATCATGTCTTTTGATAAAAAGTCATAGTCGGTCTGAAATTGTCTTACTTTTCTTTCAATACTATTCTACAATCATTTCAACAACAATTATTGCAACAATAGCAGATTCAGTCAGAACGGTATTAGTGAGTGTAATCCAAGCCAGGGCGTTATATTATGACGTCATTACTTATGATGTCAAGAGGGAGTACTTGCCCCCCCTGAAAAACCAAAAAAGTTGAAAAAATACGCATGAAAAAATGCAAGTTAAGAAACTACACACAAAGTTGAAAAATACAGATGAGTTTACTACAAAACGAATAAAATATTAAAACATTTCGCAATAATCTGTTTAATTAAAGCAGGGGTGGGCAACTTTCTGGTGATACTGGGCCACAAATTATAAATATAGGCTTCCAGCGGGCCGCAGTTTTAAAAAAAAAACACTTCTTGGCAGGAGTAATACTAAAAAGGGTCTGTCGCGTGAAAAAGAGGTCTCTGAAATAAGAGATGACTAGAAAAACAAGATCTTCAGCCTGGAAAATAGCATTCAAAGCAGTTCGTGTGTTGAATGGGTTTGAACTAGATCGCAAAAAAACACTTTTCGTAACCAATTGCCTATTAGCACATGCTTTGGCGGGCTGCAGGTTGCCCACCTCTGAATTAAAACATAAAAGAGTTTGTCTAACTGCTGCTGTCTAAATTAGTCCGGCCGTTCAATGAGTGGAAACTCCACCCTTCACACATCATTGAAACTGGTTTTACGTTTAGGCATGCTGTTACCAAGGCCAGTGCTAAGCAAGTTAGAAAATATTTGTACAGATCCCGAGCATCATTTTACGTTGATCAGTACGAGTTATTGCTTGATACTTAATTCATTTTTCGTTCTCTGCATGATTCCATTCGTTTAGGTTACTTTCTTGTCTTTCAAGGCCGTATGCAATAGTACATACTATCGCATTCTATTCAGATCAACAGACAAGGCGATTTATCTTTTGTCATGACGCAAAGACTAGAAAAGTGTCTTTGTGTCAAATGCTACTCTTCAGTCAAACCACAATCGGATAGACTGGTGGAAGATAAGCAGGCGCACACTTCGCATAAGATGAAGAATTCGGTTAAAAGTTTTTGTGCGTCTTTTTTATTGATCTTCAATCTCAAATCTTGGTTCTACTCGTGGTATTACCCAGAAGCTGCGTGCAACGAGTGGCGAAAGACCATCTCCGTAACTAAGCGCGTGAGCAACTTAGCTTCGAACTCCAAAGAAACGTGGCGAGCCATTGGCGGTGGCCGTGAACAGCACTGTATTCGATTTGACAGGTCGGATATCGAACCCCAGATCTCTGACTTTGAAAGCAATATCGTTAATGCTACACCAATCAGCCGATTACCAATCCGTCACGTGGACGTACGTATACTAGCAAATTCACGCGGCAACAGTAGCATGTCCAATTTTACTTTTTGCATCTTGTATAGAAAAATTCTGGTTTTTGCCTATATACCGAGTATCGTATCTTGTATCTCGTATCTTGTAAAATAAATTTGGACTTGTTGCTGATGTGCTACTGGTACGCCTTGATGGCAGAAACTGCGCTGCCGGTACATTGCAATAAAAAAATTGAGCAGCACTAATTTATAGGCCGTAGCTATAAGTTTGATTTTCAGAGCTCAAACTACTTTTTATTTTGACATTTTGGATCAGAACGTCGCTATCGGTGCGGGAAGTCTGGGGTTTGATTCCCAGATTGGTCAAATCGGACACAGTATCGCTAACGGCTCACCACCGTTGCGACGTTTCCTCGAAGGTTAAGCAGCGGAGACGGGCCCCGCCACTCGTTACACACTTTGGTGTAATAGCGCAAGTATAGTGAAGATTTGATTGTTTTGAAATGTAAGTATCAAACCAACCACATATAACAAGACCCAAGAAAACAATGCAAAAAGAAAGTTGTTTTAACAGACTGTCAAGCCTAGTGGCACATAAATTGATTTATGTCCGCATAATGCACAATAACATGAAAGAGGAGTTCTGCACGTACGGCATCGGCCGATGCCGGACGTATGGTCAGTTGGTCACCCTATCTCTGACACTTACCTGACTATAGCTTTCACTAAGATGGCCTTCTCGAGAATGTTTTTGCCCCCCCTGCATTTTTTTCTGCGGACGCTCATGACGTAGGACAATGCCAACATGAACAGAGGTAGCATAATTACGCAGCAACGGTGAATGACATCGAACTCTTAACTTAACGACCAAAAGCCGAATGCTTTACTGCTACGCCACACATAATCTACTTTTTCCTCTATAATACAGTACTAACAGTCACTCGCCAACAAGAGAGCAATGCAATAAGGAAATCGATTTTTTTACGATAAATTATTATTGGTGATTGCGGTGACACCCAAACTGAGCAAAGATACAGCCTACAGACCTATAGGCGATTAATTGCAATTCAAGCAGCTCCCACTGGTTTTTGCATCGGGTTGTGAAAAATACTTCATCAAACCAGGCTAGCTTGTTGGTATAAATGAGACTTTTTCTGAGAACTGCAGGTTCGCTTATTTCAGTTTGTATTTTATACACACAACACGAATCATATCGTCTCTAGGGATGTCCATTTCAGAATAATTACGTATTCTAGAATAATTCCAAATCTTTTTTTTTTTAAATCCAGAATTTCGAATCCTTATCCGAATCCTAATTCTATAAAATGGCCGCTAGTACTAATTTCATATCAGTTCAGCACGTAACCGCTCGACTCCTGCAAAACATAATAAAAATTAACCACAGGAGCAACTGCTTTCGACTTTTTATGAATTTGTGCAACGAACTTTTGACAAGAGTCACTCTTCCCCCTTTAACTATATATGCTTCAATCTAAAACTGTTTCTTCAGATGGAAAAATGCCTGATAATTAATCCACCTGACCTCTATTCTACCAGACTAACTCTTGTTGTTATACGTGTAGACGCGTTTCGAGCTTATTAGCTCTCATCAGTATGCCATAACAACCAACACGACACTAGACTAGCCATGAATGGGTAGCCTGGCAAAAGCACAACTATTTATCGGACTCCGTAAGTAAGCAGATGTTGATTATGAAGTCATAAAAGTTAGATTATGCCAACATAGATAGTCAAGCAACGCTGACTTGATGTTCGACTTCAAATCAGGTTGTCCGATGCTTCATGGTTGCAAATTGAGCTCCTTGTAGTAGGCACTTAATATTACAGTGCGATGAGATGCAGCCAAATCATACGATGTAATCAACCAACCTTTCCCCACGTGAAAATGGGAGGGATAGGTTGTCGTTCTCCAATTCTTCAAATATCGGTATCACAAAATAAAAGCATCTCAGAATCTTTCAAAGGTATCTTCTTCGCGGTGGACCACGGAAACTATAAGGCAACTCACTGTTAGGATTCAACCTTCAATTGATCATCGCTTGAGCCTCAACGCTGTGCACTGGGAGAACTTGTGGGAGGCTTGAATACTAACGCCTCAGAAACAACATCTTGATGGTTTTAAATCACCAAAAGATGTATAATTGAAGCATATTGGAGTCTAATAGTGGAAGGTGGTTCATAACATGTCGTCAGAAAGCCGGCATGCGAAGGACGATGGTATTCCTTCCACTATTAGACTCCAATATGCTTCAATTATACATCTTTTGGTGATTTAAAACCATCAAGATGTTGTTTCTGAGGCGTTAGTATTCAAGCCTCCCACAAGTTCTCCCAGTGCACAGCGTTGAGGCTCAAGCGATGATCAATTGAAGGTTGAATCCTAACAGTGAGTTGCCTTATAGTTTCCGTGGTCCACCGCGAAGAAGATACCTTTGAAAGATTCTGAGATGCTTTTATTTTGTGATACCGATATTTGAAGAATTGGAGAACGACAACCTATCCCTCCCATTTTCACGTGGGGAAAGGTTGGTTGATTACATCGTATGATTTGGCTGCATCTCATCGCACTGTAATATTAAGTGCCTACAACAAGGAGCTCAATTTGCAACCACGAAGCATCGGACAACCTGATTTGAAGTCGAACATCAAGTCAGCGTTGCTTGACTATCTATGTTGGCATAATCTAACTTTTATGTGAGACAAGTTAATTGGTTAGTAATTTGAGTTCTTGTGGTGGATCTGCTCAAATCCAAAGTGATGCTAGTAATTCTGGTCATCTTGTTTCTGCTTCATTAGGTACTCCCACTCCTGGGAATATTGGGTTGACCCAGCCTATTCGTGTCAATTGCTGAGACTGTTTTTGATAAGCATGTTGCTTCTGTGGCTACTCAGTCTTCGTCTCATAATACGGTAAGTCCTTCTGGACAGAACTATGGTGGTCAGTCTTTAAATGTGGGTGGTATTGAGAGAGATTGCCAGTCAGCACCTGTACTTTCTGGTGTGAGGCCGCACGGGGATCTTAATTTTCTTGGTGCCTCTCGGTTCTCTGGTCCAGTGGGGGTGCCTTCGGCTTTCGGGGATAATGTGTCTCCGATCGTGTCAGGTAATGTTTTCCTCATGTGAGAAATCTTGGTTATGGAGTCACACCTCCTGTATCTCTTTCCAAATTTCATGGAGATGTTATGGAGTATTTTGAGTTTAAGAGAAAATTTACAAAGTTTGTTGCTGAGGTCTATTTGGATGATGATGTTCGGATGACATATCTTGAATCTCTTTGTGTTGGAGAAGCAGGAAGAGCAATCAAAGGGCTAAGTGGACACACGGATCGGTCACTTGCGTATCGTACAGCCTGGGAAAGGTTAGAGCAACGTTTTGGCGACCGCAATATTTTGATAATTAAAATTCGTGAGGATTTGTTAAGTGGTCCAAATATTCAAGAATATGATGCAGCGGCCCTTAATAATTTAATAATAATAATAATAACAACAAATAATTTGTAAACCCCCTAAGGAGAGATAATATATCAACACCTAACTAGGGGGCACTTATAAGCAAAAATCAACAGAAGACAAAAATTCCACAAGTGAGTCAAGAAGAGCAAACAACTTTACACAGTGAGGTGTAAAATACAGATATTCAGAAAACACAAAGACATATACGAACAATCAGATATCTGGTACACCAAAAAATGCTAATTCAAAATAATATAATTTTAATTGACTTTTAAACTGTGCAATACTGTCAGCTTCCCTAACACTTAACGGTAAACTGTTCCAGACAGTGGCAGAAGAGTATGAAAAGGCTGATTTATATTTCACATATGTTGGTTCGAGTGTTTTTTCGATCAGGAAGTTATCACAATTGTTCCTAAAATGATACACACTAGACGGTTTTCGTAGCATAACCAATTGTTGAAGATATTCAGGAGCACAGCTCTTTAAACATTTGAAAAGTAAAAGAGCAATTTTAAATTTAACTCTGAAATTAATAGGCAGAATATGCAAAGATTTCAAGAATGGTAACATATGACAACGACGTTGAGAAAATTTAAAACTAAAAACAAAACGAACAGCAGCATATAATACTTTAGTGAGCTTGTTTAGTAAATAACCAGGTAGACCATAGAACAAAGCATTACAATAATCTAAATGCGAGAGTATCATTGAATGAATTAATTGAATCTTGAGTTTCATACACAGTTTGGAAGCAATTCTACCAAGGTTCCTCAAATTGCAATAACATACACTTACAACATTGTTTATATGATTTACAAGACTGAATTTGTCATCAATTAGTACACCCAAACTTTTAACAGAGGAAGAAGAAGAAAGTGGAAGATTATCACTAAGATTTAGTCCATGAATTACTTTAATGCTGTTTTTAAGGGATGGTGCAAATTCAACAAAGTTGGTTTTCAGTTCATTAAGCATCAAAAAATTGGCATTCATCCAAGACTTTAAATCAGAAACAAAACACTGAATACGATGGATAACAACAGATTTTGGTGTATCGCTAGAAAACCCAAAGTAACACTGTATATCATCAGCATACATATGAATTGAGAAATTGTGCTGATGTGCAATCTGTTCAACGTCACGGACATATAAACTGAATAAGACTGGGCCCAAAATGGAACCCTGGGGAACACCGGACATGGACTCAACATCATAAGAAGAAGAATTATTCACTTTCACATAATAATTCCTACCTGACAAATACGAGTCAAACCATGCCAAAACGTTATTACAAAAACCGTATTGAAAATGCAGTTTTTTAAGCAAGAGGTGATGGTTAACAGTATCAAAGGCAGCTGATAGATCAAAAGTTAAAAGAGCAACATTTAATTTCGAGTCAAGCATAGTCTCTATGTCATTATGAATTGCAACCAGTGCAGTTTCACAACTGTGATATGGCCTATATGCAGATTGAAAAACACCAAATAAATCATTAGACATCAGATATGGCATAATTTGATTATATACGCATTTTTCTATTACCTTAGAAAGAAATGACAAATTGCTGATGGGTCTATAATTTTTGATAGCGTCCTGGTCAGCTGTAGGACTTTTTAGCAATGGTCTGATACAAGCATGCTTAAAATGATCAGGAAAGATACTACTACTCAGAGACAGATTAACGATTTGAAGAATGGGCATTATCAAAATATCCAAACAAGTTTTCAAAATTGCAGTGGCTAAAGTGTCTAGTTCACATGTCTTAGAGTGCATACCACTTATTATCTCACTCAGATCAGGTGCTGATAGTGACTCAAACTCTGAAAGAGTCATAGCCCCAGCATCCTCAAGACTAGAATTAATAGCACATACGCTAGATAGTGAAGTACAGGCTAATGATTGAGATTTAATCTTATCGGAAATGTCTTTAACTTTGTCATTAAAGAAGTCAGCAAAGCTGCAAGCAATGTCATAATCATTATTAGGACCACTTGAGTTAATACCATTGCCAAATTGTTTATCAAGTAGCATATTCACCACACGGTATGTGCTTCGTGTATCACCGACTTAGATATATAAAAAGATTCTCTCTGCTTTGAGTAAACCGACTTCGCCTCAGCACAAGCATTATAGTACAGCTTGCGATTAAAGGAAGAACGATTCTTTTTAAATAGGCGTTCAGCTGCACGACGTTTTCTTCTTGCTCCATGACATTTCGCATTCCACCAAGGATTTCGATTTAATTTATAATACTTTGTAATAATTGGAGCATGCTTGTCAAGGACTTCATGAAGATGGTTTGAAGCTTCAGAAGGATCCATGCAATTATTAACAGTAGTAGAGATATTACTGTCAATTAGATCAGCTTTAAATTTGGTCATGTCAATATTATTTATTTCTCTGGTAGTTTTCTCTTGCCAGTTACTAGCAAAACAATTACTTACATCAAACTGTAGTGTCGTTTTGACAAGGTAGTGATCTGATGAAGTTGCAGTGTCATTGACGACAGCAACAGGTGAGATATGCACAGTATCAGAGATGTTCCGAGAAATGATGAACACATCAAGTGCACCACCACTGCAGTGAGTGGGAGACGAGAGTGAATCAATAGCAAGTGAAAAACCATGGTCCGAGATCAAAGTGGAAAATTTTCTACCTTCACTGTCAGACTCCTTTTCAAGGTGAAAATTGAAATCACCACACAAAAGAGGCTTTCCATGTTTTGTTGCAACTTCATCAAGATAAACCTCAAATTCTTGTAGGAAAAGAATGGTCGTAGAGCAATTTACACTATCTTTGTTTTTGAAGGAAGTACCTGGTCTATATATGAGACACAAACGAATACTCTCAGTATGATTAGATATTACTGCCTCAGTGACTTCAAAGGACTTGAATTTTTGTGTTCGATTGTGTTTAAGAGGAAAGCCAAATTTAAAGAGAAAAGCGACACCACCACCTCGACCAACTCTTGGTTGGCTAACAATTGAATAACCAAGTTCATGAATTTTACGAAACTTGGCTTTATGATTAATTTTCAACCAAGTCTCTGTTACACACAAAATATCCACACTGGAATGCTCCATCAGTTCCACAACCTCAAGTATTTTATTACACAGTGAACGTGCATTAAAGAGCCCAATAGTTATTGTTTGGGAATCGTACAAAAAGTCATTTTTTAAGGTAGAACTCTGAGAACCCATTCTTAAATCGCGTTTTTTGAAGAATACTCAATATTTTGTTGCAACTTGGAGAACTCTAATTGAATGAAAGGACAGTCAAAGGAATTAGACTTATGATTGGAATGTATGGAGTAAACTCTGTGATTGTTGTAGTTAGCACACTTGTAGGTAGGTGGATTTACTTTTGTGGGACATGTTGCAGAGCAATGAGCATCCATACAATATAAGCAAATGGGTGGATCTGATTTAGATGGGCAATTTCTTGATACATGTCCAATCTTTTGGCAATGAAAACATTGTTTTACAATCAAGCGATCTATGGCTGGGCAGCAGGTATTGCCAATAAAAAGAAAACCCCTTTGCAGAATCCAATCTCGAATAGATGGAGATACTTTTATTCCAATGTTAATGGAATCATCAAACTTTTTTAAGTAGATAACGTCAAGAGTGTGACCAAGGTTGCAAAGATTCATTATTTCCGTGCTTTTTTGCAAAATGCAATTTTTTATGCTAGCTCTTTCATTCTCCAAGTCCGACTTTTCCTTAACATTTGAGTCATTCTCAAGCAAGTCTAAAGGAATGTGCGTAATGGTTAATTTGGGGAGGTTTTTCACTTTGGTAGATGCTGAATAACCTAAAGAGGCCAAATCCAAATTTTGTAAACATTGTTCAGCTTCTGCCTTGTTGCTGAGGTTGGGAAAGCCAATGGATATATCACCCGACCTCTCATTAGTCTTCAAGAAACATACTTCAACAACCTCTAAAGCCTTTGACAAAAGATCTTTGGTTTTCTTTAGTTCTCTAGAATCCAAAGCATGCTGATTTAAATTCTTTTTAAGAAACATTATCTCAGTTGGCTTGGCCCTAATACGTTCAGAGTTAGGCTTAAAGACATCAACTTTCTTTTTTCCATCAATTACAGCTTTTGCATAATTCACAGTGACATTCTTCTCAGTTGTAGGTTTCTCAACAACAGTTACGTTTGCCGGCAAGTCTAGTGGTAAATTGCAGCTTGTGCAATCCTGATTTAACTTTATTGCTGACAAAAGTTCAGACACATGGGACCCAAGAGTAGTTATCCTCTGTTGCTGTTCCATTTGGGTAGCATTAAGCTTACTAAACTGCAGATTAGAAAAATTAGGCTTACTCATTCCAGACTGAATACAAACAGGGCAGGACCATTGAAAGGAGCCGTACTTGCTCTCATCGTTTTTCTCTGATAAGAACTTAAAAACTTCCTTAGGAATTTTCACACATTTTGAATGATACCAAAAATTTAAGGGACAAGATGTTTGAGTGTGAGCAGACTTATGAGTCCATGGGTAAGTTACAAGAGTTGAATAGTCCTGATGTGATTAACAAGCTGTTTTCTAGATTACCAGAAGGTCTAAGAAAGAATTTTGTTACCATGTACAGACACGGTCAAGGAAGTTTTAGGTGTTTGCGAGGGTTGATAGATGATGCTGCCAGTGATGCGGAATGCATGCTAGGGAAGCAATTGTTTAATACCAGCCAAGTTGCTGCTCGAAAGCCAAAGTGGAGTGGTTTTAAGCGCAATCTTGTGCAGGAGAAGGTCAAGGTGAGTGCGATTAAGGAGAATGCTCCTGCTGTTGAATCTATGCCTATTGTTAAGTGCGTAATGTGTTCGGAAGCACATAAGCTCTGGAATTGTGCTTCATTTAAAAATAAAACTGCCCGCGAACGAAACCAATTTGCTAAAGATAAACGTTTGTGCTTTAACTGTCAGCAAGTAGGGCATCGAGTGAGTGAATGTTCATATAAACAAAAGTGTAAGGAATGTGGTAAGCGACACAATTCGCTGTTGCATTTTGTTTCTTCTTCAGGTGAGGTTGTATCTCAATCTAATGTTAGTTCTGCTAATCCATCTGGTGTCACTTCTGGCTCTGGAGAGCAAGTTCTTATTTCGTGCAACTTTTGTGATAAATCTCAATGTGAGGATGGCAAGAAGCTGCATAAGATGGTGCCTGTAAGGGTTTGGGTAGAAGATCCTAGCAAAAGTGTTTGCACTTGGGCATATATGGATGACGGATCTGAGGTGAGTCTTTGCACCACAGTGTTTGCCAAGAGACTAGGTGCAAGCTTGTGTAGCACTAGTGTGCAAATGCATACTAGCAATGCAGTAACTCCTGTTTATGAAAAAGTTAATAGATTTCATATCCAAGGCATTGGAGAATCTCAGGTTTTTATGGTAAATAATATCTTGGTGCAGGATAAGCTTGTAGATGTAGCTTCAAGTATCCCCACTGATGACATGGTAAGTGTCTTTTCTCATTTGCAAGATCTAACTTTTCCGCAGTTGGAAACCACCTCGGTCGAATTGCTGCTTGGGCAGAATGTGCAAAATGCCTTTAGGGTGAGTGATATGAGATATGGATGCGATGATGAGCCATTTGGTTTGCATACGGCCTTAGGTTGGACGTTGTGGGGAGTTGATCATTTTGCTCGAGATTTTCTTGTTAGTGATGATGTGTCGGTTAACTTTATTAAAGAAATGGTGTCAAATGAAGATTCTTGTCAGCAAGCATTGAATATTTTTGATCATGATTTTCGGGATATAGATGTGCCCCAGATTCCTTGCATGTCCAGGGATGACAAGCGTGCTTTGAAAATTATGGAGGAGGTGCTGTGAAGGTAGACAAGCACCATAAGATCGCTTTACCTTGGAGTGAAGGTAAGCCTGATTTACCTTTAAACCGTGAAATGGCTAAGAAAAGATTGACTGGATTGAAAAAGAGGTTGCGTGCTGACCCAGAATTGTGCAGCAAGTATTCTGAGAAAATAACTGATATGTTGGAGCATGGGTATGCTGTACGGCTTCCCGTCGATGCCCCCATTGTTCCAGGCAGAACATGGTACATACCACATCATTGTACGTCAATTTTAAGTATGTTCAGAGTCGTGTTTGATTGTAGTGCCAAATTTAATGGTGTGTCCCTAAACGATCAATTGTTGCAGGGGCCAGATTTTACAAATAGCCTGGTTGGTGTTTTGCTGCGTTTCAGGCAAGAAGCATTTGCTGTCGTTGCAGACATAAAAAGCATGTTTTTTCAGATCCTGGTTGAAGAAGGCGACAGGGATGTGTTTCGTTTTTTATGGTTTCCAGATAACGACTTTGATCGGGAGCCAGTTGATTATCAGATGCAAGTTCACTTATTTGGAGCAACTTCATCACCATCGGTAGCGGCTTATGCTCTTCGACGAACGGCATGGGAGAATTCAGTGAACGTTGATGCAGAAACTGTACGAGCGGTGCTGAAGAATTTTTATGTGGATGATTTATGTAAGTCGTGTGCTAGTGTTGAGCAAGCTATTAATTTCATTAAACAGATTTCTGATCTACTATCTAGTGGTGGTTTTCACTTAACAAAATTTCTTTCCAATCCCAAACAGATTTTGAGCTCTGTTTCAGAAAATGATCGTGCTTCCAGTGTTGTAGATCTTCAGGATAGACAGCTGCCGACTCAGAAGGCTTTGGGTGTATACTGGAATGCAGACACCGATAATTTGGAGGTGAAGGTAAATATTCGTGAGAAGCCTTGCACTAGGCGTGGACTTATGTCCATGATCGCCCAGACGTACGACCCTTTGGGTTTACTCCAGCCCTTCATGTTGCCTGCTAAGAGAATTTTGCTAGAGGCTTGCCGTTTGGGTCTCGCTTGGGATACCCCGTTGATGGCTGATAAGGGTGGAGGGGATTCTTGGTTAGAGTGGTTGCAGGCACTCCCTAGTTTAGAGGCAGTTTCTCTTGCAAGGAGTTTTAAAATGCTTGATAAAGAAGTAGATTCTATTGAGCTGCATGTTTTTTCGGATGCCTCTGTTATTGGTTATGGTGCGTGTGCGTATTTGCGTGTTTTGTACGTGAATGGATTTGTGGGTTGCTCTCTTGTTATGAGGAAGTCAAGGGTAGCACCTCTCAAACCCATTAGTGTACCTCGGCTTGAATTGACTGCGGCCGTGCCAAACTTGGTAGTGTGATTTGCCGAGAACTAGAATATAATTTGAATAACGTTGTTTATTGGACGGATGCTACTGTTGTATTGCGTTATTTACACAACACACATACGCGTTTTTGTACCTTTGTAGCCAATCGACTTGAGATTTTGCACACACTTACATCGGTAACACAGTGGAGATATGTGCCCGCAGAACAAAATCCTGCTGATATCGCGTCGCGTGGTCTTTTGCCTCACAAGGCAGCAGGTGCGGATTTGTGGTTTTATGGACCACCATATTTGCGTGAGCCTCTGAGCAGCTGGCCAGATCAACCAGAATTTTTAAAAGAACTTGAAGAAGATGATTCTGAACTAAGGAAGAGTGTTCAAGTGTGCACCATTCAGAAGATTCATCCGACGGAAAATGCTCTCTATTATTTGTTGAGACGTTACTCTAGTTTTTTCGCACTTCAGCGTGCAGCGGCATGGATACTTCGATACAAGCAATTTCTGCGATGGAAGGCTGCTCCGTGCCGTGATAAGCCGAATCAAGGTCTGTTGACAGTAGAAGAAATGGCAAAGGCTGCCTTGGCTATTGTACGAGTGGTTCAAAGAGAAAGGTTTTTTGACGTTTTGAAAGCGCTTCCTAATCATGTCGGATTTGATGCACCATTTGTTCCTTTGGCTGAGAATCAAATAAAGAAGTCTGCCGGACTGAAAGCATCGCAATCTTTGGCACCATTTGTGGTTGATGGTGTATTGCGAGTCGGAGGTCGACTACAAAGGGCCCCTATTTCTGACACTGCAAAACATCCAATTTTGCTTCCAAGCAAACACCCGATTACAAAGTTAATAATTTTGCAGCACCATGTGAAAGAAGGTCACATGGGAGTTTCTCAAACTTTGTCGTCAATAAACATAAATTATTGGATTTCAAAGGGAAAGTCCACCGTGAAGAAAGTCTTGCGTTTGTGTTTTAATTGCATATTTTGGCGTGCCAAGATTGGCAAGCAGCAGGTGGGAGAGTTACCTGCCCACCGTGTTACACCGAACCCTCCGTTCAGTGCTTGTGGCACTGACTTGATGGGCCCATTATACGTGAGAATTGGTAGAAATAATGTGAAGCGTTGGGTGTGTATTTTTAATTGTTTATCCACTAGAGCAGTACATTTTGAAGTAGTGCAGTCTCTTGACACATCGGCATTCATACAAGCGTTTCGACGTTTTTGCAATCGCAGAATTTCTCGTGTCCGTCATATCTACAGTGACAATGCAGGAAATTTCATTAAGGCTAATCGGGAATTGAATCAGTGCATCGAATTGTGGCGCAGTAAGAATTTTCAAGACGCAATGTTGAAAGAAGAAATCTCTTGGCATTTTGGCCCGCCTTTGGCGTCGCATCAAAATGGATTTACTGAGGCATTTTTTCGAATCGTGCGCAAGATTGTTCGCTCAATAATTGGTGAAGCGACACTTGATGAATTCGACTTAATGACTTTACTAACGGAGGTTGAGAGAATTTTGAATGATAGACCCCTGACCGAGTTGCCATCTGCTCCGTCCGATTTACCAGCTATAACCCCTAGTATGATTTTAACTGGTTCTCTAGGCGATGGAACCGCTCCTGGTTTTTTCATGAAAGGTGATGCTTATAGACGCTCTTGGAGGAAGACGCAATATTTAGCCGATCGTTTTTGGGACCGATGGCTTGCAGAATATCTTCCTCTCCTTCAAACTCGCCATTAATGGTATGGGACGTCTCCAAATTTTAAGGTTGGAGACTTAGTGCAGGTGGTAGATGAATCCACAAAACGTGGCCTTTGGCCAAAGGGTGTGATAGAGGCTGTGATGCCAGACAAGAACAATTTAGTCCGTCGGGTCAAGGTTCGCACTGCGCACTCCAACTTGTTCCGGCATGTTCGAAAACTGTGTCTACTGGAGGGATTTGAAGAGTAAAGATTAACACTGCCGATTGCCGTTGCTGCTCACGCGAAATTGTTATGAACATATTGAGGCATGTTATTGATTTTGCAGTTTAAGTTTCATCGATAAGCGAGTTTGTATACTGTAGGCTATTTCTTGGTGGAACTGTTCAAGCTTGTGAATGTTGTGTTTATAGAAATTAGAGCTGGGTTAGGACTGATGTGGATATAATTATTAGACGCTTTGTATTTGTGAATTTTTCAGTGATTGTTTTCTTGTAAGCCTAATATTTGTCTTGATTTGAAGTCGGCCTATGTTTAAATGTTGCAGTTAAGATTCGAAATGTGCCCACCTTGTTGAAGAAAAACGTGAGTTCAATCACGTTTTTGTGGGGAGTATGTTGCGGTCAATTTCGTGTCGTAGTTTCTTGTGTTTATTTCTCAGCGGCTCCCTTTAGTTTTCTGTAAATGTTTGGTTACGCATGACTAACTGGCGTGGTCGTCCTACATATTGTGGTTGGTGACAGATTGAATTTTGAGCTTTTCTCTTTTGTTTCGATTTTGGAATTGGGATGCAGGCCGCTAGGTAAGAGCCGTAACTATTTATAATTGCTTTGCTTTGCCTTGCTTGTTTTGACATTTAACTGGTTATGTTTCACTAAAATTGCCTAATTGGTAACTGGTGTTTTGTTTAAATTGCCTTGTTTTTTCTTAGTTTGGCGATTATTACCTGCTGAAGAAGTCTGGGGCTAATATATGCTTGTTATAACAGCTTAATTGTGATTGTGTAGGTCAAGTTGTTTCAGGTAGCCTTAGCTGTGCTGGACTCTTCGCGGCAGTAGACTTGAAGTTATTGGCCTAGCTTAGCTAATCATAATTCCGGTACCCGCCTTGTCGGTTTCTGCGTCTTTCCCGCACCAGATGGTTAAACTCCCACCCATGCCTCGTTGTTGCGTCCTTGGATAAGATGCTTCACGACAATTATCTCTGCTTGGTTAAATCTAACAAGCAGCAAAGAAGCAACATTCAAGCGGAAAACTTGGAAACAAGGGTAACTCCTTCGCGAGTCTGGATTCGTCCTACGTATAGCGCCTCCGTCGCTTGTTCGCGACAGGAGAATAGATACGAAGAAATCAAAATCAGTCAACACATACTAACCAATTTTTGCCGAGTTTACTACACAGTGAACACCAAAACATACACGTATAATAACTGATTTTTTTTAGGGGAGCAAAAATTTTTCCAGAAGGGTGAAGCCCCCGCGCCTTCCCTTGACTGCGGCCCTGACGTCATGTTAGTGGCGGTCAAAAACAGTGAGACCGCGCGATCGCTCCGCCTTACTGAGCTGAGCCTGCTTTTATAGGAAGTTCTTGTGCCAGTCTGTTTCCTTACGTTCATGCCAGTGAAACGAAACGTGAGCTTTGCTGGTTTTCGATTATCCTGGAATTTTTGTGACCTTCGTTACAAGCTTTTCTTCTGGGTTATAGTTCAGCTAGTTGTTTAATATTCATGTGTTCTCTGGGCCCATTCTCTCGCTCCCACATGTTAATCCGTACGACTTATTCACGAGTTTCTTTTGTGCTTTGTGGCAATCGTAATATATGTTGTGTGGTTTTACGGCGCTTTATAACTACTAAGGTCCTTTAGCGCCAGAACTAAATTTTGTCAAGAATTCACTGACGTAGTTTTATTCTCTGTTTATTTCAACTTCGACTTCTTGCTTTTGACTCAAAAATTATTTAATCACACGCACACTTGCTAAGAACGTCTAGCCTTCCAACGCTTTCTGTTTTCTCGCGCTGCTGCACTCGACTCAATTTTTTGTCTTTCTGATTATGCTCTGCTCTCGGAGCGCTTTCTGTTTTGTCGCGCCCTTCGGCACTTTGACCTGTACATAAGCCTTGGTTTTCGTTCACTAAGATAGAGCTAGTTTTGGCTCTCTCAGTTGTGCAACCGGTGAGTCCGGAAGGACAAAAAAAATGATAACTGGTAACCCTTTTTCGTGCACTCAGCATTAGTGTACATCCTGTCCATGTCGTGCTTGCATATGGGGCGCCGTTGTGAAAAAAACGATTTAGCAGATTTTGTACAAATTTTCAGCAACATCTACACAGTTTTTCACCTATTTAGCTGAAGTGAAGTGAACTGCAACTAAAACGCTTCGAAAAGTGCAATAACAGCCAAGTGTAACGACATTTAATAAATAGCAGCGATATTTATTAAATAGCGGCGATATTTAATAGCAGCAGCATGTAATAAATAGCAGTGACATTTAATAAACAGCAGCGACATTTAATAAACAGCAGCGACATTTATTAAATAGCAGCGACATTTAATAAAGCGCAGCGACGTTTACCTAAAGTGCTGCGAAAAATTAAAGTGCTGCGAGTAATATGCTGATGAGATCAACAGTGTTTCCATTTCTTCAATTTTCGTAACATCCAATCGCGGTTTGTCAGGTCTCAACCAGTGTTGCCAATTGGTACTCTAGAGTACCAAATTTTGAAAATTTGGTACAATTTTTGATGCTTTGGTTCTGAAAAATATAATTAGGTACTCTACAAAGATTTGATACTATTTGGCACTGTTTTTAATTTTGCTACATAAAGCATAGACTGTGCAATTTGCGCTGAACTCGTTTGCAATAATAATGTAAAGTTTACATTTGAAAAATTCGTGCATTTAACGGACATCGCGCGGCACTTTTAAGTAATTGAGCGGAGTGCCATATTAACTCGGTGTCGTCTGTGACGTCACTGGCGCAAGCAATAAAAACATTTTTTCTGCTAGTCTACTGGGAATGTGGGAGAACTGCACTACTACTGGTAGTGAGTGGGTTAGCAGGTTAGTGTGCTGGTAGCCTGGTACTGCGGTAACTGTAGTTGTAATATTGATACCTAACCTAGACTGCTAAGTGCTGACTATAACAAAATCAATGTATGACTTGGTGTTTGTTCCTGTAACTAGGGTTGTAAATTTGGGACCAGTTTATACAATCCCGGGATCGGGATTTCCCGGTATTTTAGACTTATAATCCCGGGATTATTCGGGATTGAGCAAATAATTAAAAAAAGTAGTATGGAAAGAACAAAAATCTCTCTGGGCAGAAGCTGAGCTATCTGTTAGCTGCTATAAGTATTAGAGGCATTAGAGCACATCATACTGTTTCCATCAACAACTTTATCGAGTGTAGAAAATAGTAACTTTATTTAGTCTCTCTCTGACTCCACTCACGTAGAGCAGCATGCCAGGAAAAGGGTTTTGCGCCAAGAATATGACTGTAATAATTGCAATGTCGGACATCTTACAACTTCAAGATGGTCATCGTATCCAATTGTATAAATTCCGAAAATAAAGAATAGTGCAAATAACAGGTCGTAAATTTACGAAATACAAGTTTGGCGCACCTAGCTAACCCTTGCGGTGCACCATTTGAGAAACGCTGAGCTAGGGTACGTAAAACTTAATTCTGTACTTTAGAATTGTAACATTACATGATGCTCACTTCCATAGGCTGACATAAAACGGTCAATCAGGGGTATAGTAAATTTAATAAGTCCCGGGATTTCTAGACATATAATCCCGGGATTGGGATTGGAAAAAATACCCCAAATCCCGGGAATTCGGGATCGGGAATTCCCGGAATTACAACCCTACCTGTAACATGTTTGGTAATTTGGTTTGCAGTTTGGCTTATGGCTAAAGAGAGAACATCTCAGTCTAAATGCTACCATAAAAACCGAAAGCATCTCAAGTCATGGGAAGCAGAATTTACCTGGTCATGTAGTCCTCCTGCTACTAGTTTGATAAACAATCAAGGCAAAAAAGATTTTCATATTGCAAAGTTTGTCATGTTTTCATCAACCCTCATCGTTCAAATTTGACTCGACATGCAGAGAGCCAATCCCATAAGAGCAAAGTTAATGTATCGTTGCTGACTACTCCTCTTACAAATTTCTGTCGACCTAAAGAACCTTCAGTATCGGAAAAAGTTAAAATATTCGAACTCCAGTAAGCTGTTTGCACTGCTTGCCACTTTCCTACTAGAACCATTGATCATTTGGGTGCAATCATAAAAAAAATTGTTCTGGGAATTTAAAATTAATCAACTTGCATAGAACAAAATGCACGGCCCTTATGAAGCATGTAATTTCGGTTGGACTCCAAAATGATCTAAAGAAAGCTCTACAAGGCAAACACTTTTCAATATTGATGGATGAAAGCACAGATGTCAGTGTAAAAAAGCTGTCTGCAGTTTGTTGTAGATACTATGACGAAAAACAACATGCCGTTGTTGATGCTTATTTGGAGATTGTAGAAACGGCAGTAGCAACAGGTTCAGCTTTATTTGAAGCATTGGATGGATGTCTTGACAAATTCAACTTAAAATGGAGCAACTGCATTGGATTTGGATGCGATGGCGCTAGCAGCATGGTGGGCCAATACAACAGTGTTTGGTCTCGTATACAACAAAAAAATCGTGATGTGCTGCTAATGAAATGTATATGTCATTCCTTGGATCTGGCCGAGAAACATGTTTTTGAAAGTATGCCATCCCAGTTAGGATTTTTGCTTTCTGCTGTACCGGGATGGTTTTCTAAAAGTGATCTTCGTCGAGAAAAATACAGAACACTTGCTGAAGAATTTGAAGAGGTTGAATCAGAACAAAACACAAGTGAAGAGAATAGTAACTGTTCAAGAAAACTGCCATTTCTAAAATCGTCGAAAACTCGTTGGTTGGTCCGAAGTAGAGTGATAAAAAGAATTATCACCAACTGGATTATTTTACAAAGTTATTTTTCTGATGAAGCAAATGAGGCAACACAGTCAACTAAATTTAAGGCCAACATGTTAAAGAATCTTTTTAATGATTCGTTAAATTATTTGTATTTAATATTTTTGAATCCAGTTGTTCATGAAGCTGAAAAGGTAAATGCTCTTTTTCAAAGCAGAAACTTGGACCCATCGCACATGCTCAAAGAGTTGGAAGACTTTTCAAAGTCATTAAAGTCTAGAATTTACAACAACTTGAAACAAGAGTTGCCAGCAAAGTGGTGTGATTTTGGGATTGAGTTTAAACAAAAAGTTGATAACATGAAAAGCAAAGTGCAAAGCCATGATATTCAGCAACGACTTGAACATGATCTTGAAACTGTACAAGAAAACTGCAAAGCCTTTTCAAAAGTTCTGATTACTCTAGTGGAAAGTAGGCGAGCTCTTTTCATTCAAGTGTGTATTCTAAACTTAGCTTATTATCACCGAAATGCATTCTGAATCAGACCTCAAAGCCAAAATTTTGTGATTTGCCTCTGTTGCATTTAATTCCAGTGGAAACCTTGGGCATGGTTGAAAACCAATATAGAAAAATAACCCTAACTGATTGGTCGGCGTTTTTTGAAAAAAAACAAAGGAGAGCAGTTGTCTTTCAAGTTTTGGGACATGGTCAGTACGTACAACACAGGTGAAAAGGCATACCCTTTTAGAGAACTTGCATTATATGCGTTGGATTGCTTTTGTCTACCAATATCCAATGCAGAAGTGGAGAGAGTTTTCAGCCAAATGGCTTTGGTCAAAACAAAACTAAGAAACAAAATGAACACAGACACATTGAGCAGTATATTGAGAATTCGACAGGCTGTTCATCTAAATGGGTGTTGCACCAATTTTGAGCCAACACCGGACATGCTTGCTCTGTTTACAATGGCCATATATGACACAAAGAAAAGTTTTGACGATGCCCCTTGCTCCAGTGCCATTGAACCAACTGATAGTGCTTCTGTTTCAGAAGCAACTGATTGCACTGTCATTAATGTGAGTGACAGTTAAAATGCTGACAGAATAACATGAATCAAAGACTCTGTTTTCCATACAATGTCTATTTTTTAATGACATTTTGCTTTTTCAAAACGTTGCGGTAATGGTTTATTTTCAGAAGTGCTCATTATCATTCCAGCTAGTGGTATTTTAGTAGTTTGTGTTTTTTTGCTACTAGTATTCACTGATCATTTGTTTACCTCTTTTGAAATTATGCAATACTGTAAATGCAAAAAACTGTTTTATGACAAGCAGTGAATACTACTAAATTACCGGCACTATTTATTTGTGATTTGTCAGGCTGTTACCTTCTTACACTTTTTTATATTGCAATGCTGATTCATTTTACAAGTGCTTGCTATTATATCAGTTACAGGTCTTCTAGTATTTTGTGTGTTTTTTTTTTGCACCAGTATTGAGTATTCACTGTTTTTGTTTGCTTTTTTGCTTGCATTTTCTAAGTTATGCAATATTGCAGATGCAAGATGCTGTATTGTTTGGCGAGTGCTACTAAATTATTTTGAATAGGTGTTACTGTTGGTGTCTTCAATTTTTCTCGATTTGTTTCTTGTCAAGTAAACATCACAATTCCGGGGTTTTAGACAAGAAGTTAGAATTGATTATTTGATTCTCATGTTTTTAGTGTGTATTTTGTGAAGGAATATTGGTTCACTGTTATGTGTCGCACAATGTATGAGTATTAATACAATTTTTTTATTACTACTTGGTTGCGATTTAGTTTGACTTAACACTTTGTATTTACTTTTTTTAAGGGTTATGCCTTGCAAAAATTGTTTATTTTGACAAGTAGTTCCAGTACTGTACTAAGTATTTTTTATTGGGTGTTACTGTTGTGTTATATGCCTGGTAATTTTTATTGTCTTCTTTCCTGGCAAGTAAACATTAAATTTATGTGATCAAGACAAAAATTCAATACTGATTTTTCGTATTTATTTGAATGCCATGTGCAAACTTTTCCGTGAAGATAAGAACTCTAAAGCATAGGTGCACTTCATACTAGTATAAAGGCCTAAGGGCTGGGTTATCTATGTAAAACAAAATTTTGTACAAATGAAGGTTGCATTTTGTAGTTGAATGTGTATATATGTGATATTTTTGTAAGTTTATTTTACTATTATTTTTATGAACCTTTGAACATTAGCTTTGCTTTGAGTTGAGTTTTTGGGTAATGTCTGGTATTGGCCCCCACCGCTCTTCTGTCAGCCAACCTTAACCTTACCTATAGCGTTGAGTTAACCTATTACCTGACTCCAACCAAACCTACCCGTAACCAAACCTATCCTACTCCTAACTACACCTAACCCTAACTGAACCTAATCCAAACTCATTCTAACCTTATTCAAACCTGGTAGCTTATACTAGACGTTACCATATTTTTTTCAAATTTTGATACTGTTTTCGTTTTTCTGCGTTTTTCGTTAAATATTTTGTTTTTTTCTTTCACAGGTAGTTAGCCTTTAAGCATACTTAATTTTAGGAGCGATATACAAGAGATTGTTGTTTTCGGTGCTTGAAATTGATCGATGAATCCTGCTTTCACCTGAATGCATGTTTCGCTGTTTGCTCTGCAGTTTTAAAAAACATAGTGGAAAATTGAAATGATTATTATGCATGGTTTAATTGTTATCTGATTCTGAAGTTCTGAACTTGTAGCTTATGATTGCAGACAACTGGTACTTGACCGCTCTTATTACTGTTTTGTGGGAGGTGCATTACTGTACTTTAAATTCATGCGCTTTCTTAAAAGGTAAAAAAATCATTAGTCTTTTGAAACTGTGACTTGCTCGTTGTTTATTAAGCAATACCTAGATTAATCTTTATGCTAAATAATCCCAATGAAAAGAATTTTGGTCAAACAGATGTTCTGCTCTTACAAAATTGAACTTATTCTGTGAGTTTACGTGAAAAAAAAATTTGGTACTATTTTTTGCAATTTGGTAGGCCTACTATTTTGAAAAAAATTTGGTACTGATCCTATACATGCACCTGGCAACACTGGTCTCAACCGTCTCATGTCCTAGGTTAGTGCATCATTGCAACCAGAAGTTAATTGCATTTGGACGGAAGAACGCCTGCGTAGTTGCAAAGCTGTGACTTGTAACTATTTTGTGACAATAGAATTAATACAGCGAGTTGTGTTAAAATTTTTTAGCTGATAAGGTATTATGAACTGATGAAGCTTAGTCTAGAGCAGTAGAGTATTAGCATGTCTTGGTCAAGGTTTTTCACATTTAGAAAAGATTGTGTATTTAGTACTGTAGTTCTGATGTGCATTTAAGTATGTGTAGCAGTATAATACAGTTTACCGTAACCTATACCATAGTCTACCGACATGTTTAGCCATTGACTACCAGTCAGCCGGTAGGTCCAGGCCCAATGCTAGTCCAGTACGGTGGTTCTTGCAATTAAGTTGGACATTCGAAAAAAAAACTTGCTGTGACCAGCATGTATAAAGTACCAGTACTGAGTATCGGTACCGTTTCCCCTCTCAACTTTTCCAAAATGAGACGTAGGCTACTAGTATCTCTTTTGTGAAAAGGAGTTACATCTTATTTATAGACTTTGCTTTTTCAAGAATATACAAAAGGTGGTAGGCTACCGGTATTACCTATGGATGATACTTCCCTAATTTCTACATAACCTATAGACTAGCCTATTGACACCGGTACAGCCTATATACAGTAGTCTAGTTTGCTATAAATGTCTGTGAATTTAGTCATTGCTTTTTAACATAGTGGCTATTATCTGTGCACATTGTTTTAGACATATTTTTGCTCTAATTTATATACCTATAACAGTATATAGCTATGGATAAATATTTTTATGACAGTTAAAAAGATTTATTGCTTACCGGTATTGAAATCCCTAAATTTTCATGCTTGTTCAATCCACAAGCAGCAGAATATAGTAAGCAAATATCATAAATGATCGCATGGAAATGTGTTGCAAAAGGTTGTGGCGTGGAAGGACAAGGTATGTAGGCCTAATTATATAGATTGCCAAAAATGGCTAATGCTTACTGGTATTTCATATTTTGGATTTATCTGTGTATGATAATACTTTAGCTGTTGGACTTGTCTTTTTATTTTATAGTTCTATTGTTATATTTTTTGCAGATATCGGTATAAGCTAGTAGTAACCTTTACTGGTTTAAAATCAATGCAGAAGTAGAAAGTGCAAGACCTGTGTGTGTTATGTTAAAAAATAATAAACTGTTTGAAAGGGGAAATAGTTAAATAATTGCTGAAGACTCTTCATTTTGCCAAAAAATATTTGCAGTTTTGAGGGGTCTCGTCTAGAGTAAGCCATCCGCGTCTTGTATAGCCCGTACGCGTAAGGCGATGAAAGACACAGATGGCTTACTCTAGATGAGACCCGTTTTGAGTATGGTTTAACTGCTTTCTTTTGTTTCTTATCGATTTACATATAATTATTGTACTTGCATTGAATGTATATAATTAATTAGGGCTACATTTTTTGATGAACTTGTGATTGTCATTGTGATTTTGAAAAATTATATCTGTATATGACAAATTACTTGCAACACATTTTCAAAATTGTACCACTTTCAATTTCACAAATTGCTTTTCTTAACCAAAAGCATTTTTGACTGTACCATTTACCTTTGAAAATATAAATATAAGAATATAGATAACTGAGATTATTTTTCAAACTATTGTGCACTTAAATTTAACAGTAATTGAGGGAAACTGCAAAGTGAGCTTGTCCTCTCTGAGTCAGCAGCCACCGGGTATAAATATGTCCAGTGCAATCAGCTCCAGCCAAAAATTGAACTTGTCATGTGGGATTTGTCACTGCTAGGCCATGGCTCTGAAAAGAGGTCAAACCCCAGACCTCCTGTGCCAATAGCAATGTTTTTTACCAATGTGCTAATCAGCTGGTAGAGAACAAGTTTTTCAAATTTTGGGTTTTTTAGGTACTGGTAGAGCATGCACTAATAAGGTGCAGCAGTAGTAGTAGTAGTAGTGTCTTTTATTTCTGCACCGTCAAAATAAATTAACACAGCAATATAGGATTTCAAATACAAACGGACGCAGAAAAAGGGAAGAAGCGACTAAACGATCAACGTTGTAACATGCTAGCGAGAGTGAAACTTGAAGATGAGGGGATTAGTGGGCATGGTCGCAACAACCGCTTAATCTAAAATAGGGTAAAAAAGAACAAAAAGCAAACATATGACGGCGAGATATAAAAAGACACTGGAGAGACCACAGCTCCAACACCGCTATGACATAGTGCAATGGTAGGAACCGTAACAGTGTACGGCATTTCGAGGTTACTCAATGTCGTCACAGTGCAACTAGAATGAGCAGAGAGTCCCAACCTAACCCCATACCAAGCGCCGTTGAGACCATAGAGTAACCACAAAAAGCCAGACAGGCAAAGAAACCTACCTAAAGAAATCCTGTCCAGCATGACCGCAGATTTACGACAACTATCACTAATGAGAAAAAAAAAAGATTTTATCTCGTAATTGAAATAGTTTTGTTAGGATTTTAACAATGCACTATGACTATGCATCCCATGCGGGAGTGTGTACAGAGATTGTGTAATAAAATTGACAAGATCAAGTTGTTTGCGAATCTGGGGGCAAGACTGTTTCAGGAAACTGGTGGTCTCTCAAGATGGCAAGAGCTAACAAACAACGAAAAAAAAAATAAATAAATAAAAAAAAAAAAGAAAACTGGTATGCTGTTTGAGAGGGAGCCGAAGGCATAGCAAGAAGAACCGAGTACAATTTGGCATGCAATAGATCCTGCCATCTCACCATATCTAGGCCTAAAATAGCTAAATACAAATGTCCAAAAGAGACAGTGGGTTTGAAGTTAGGTGAAGTCACAGAGCTCGACGCAGGTTACCTGAAAAAAAAAAAAGCAGAAAGCAGTTTTCTGTTCGAAACAATTTAACCTATGCTGGCAGGGTTAAGGAAGAGCTAGTAACTATTTAAAAGGTGCTGTTTTAATTTTTTCTTAAACACGGCGATTGTCTTAGATTCTCTAATAGGTAGCGGGATATTATTCCATGTTTTGGGACCAATATATCTAATTGATTGCTGACTGACAGTACTACGACAGCTTATTGGGATTACGCGATTATTGCTTCGAATTGTAATTGAAGTAGACTTGGATTGGAAAATAGGATCGAAAGCCGATGGTAGAGTACGGTTATGAAATCTAAACATAAGTGCAGCCATTTCATACTTAAATATATCGTTAATTGTTAGTAAGTTGTGCTGTTTCATCAGTGGCAAGACGTCTTCATTACGGCTTATTCCTAAAGCCAGTCGAATAAATTTATTACAAATACCCTGAAGTTGATTTAGGATTGTCGAATTACCATGGTTCCAGTTAATTACACAATAGCGAATACGACTTATTACCAGAGAATGATAAATCGATAATAAAGAATGTTTATTGAGATGAGGTTTGACTCGAATCACGGCACCCAAGGTAGCACGTAATTTACTCTTAAGAGCTAGCATATGCTCCTTCCAAGATAAATTTTCATGAATTATTGTTCCTAACACTCGCACTGACGACACTCTTTCAATTAGAATGTTTCTTATTACTAAATTTAGATCACTGGGGGGAGTCTTGGAGTTAGCAGTCTTGAAATATACACACTTTGTTTTGTTAGCATTTAGGAAGAGCTTGTTGGCGACCAGCCAATTATCGATATTACAGAGTTCGTCGTTCGCTTTATCGAAAAGCGTTCGGTCCGTTTTGCCACTGATAAAAATACTTGTATCATCCGCAAACGACAAACTAGTTCCGTATTTCAAGCAATTAGGAAAGTCATTGACGTAAATAGTGAATAATAAAGGGCCAAGAATCAAACCTTGAGGCACCGATAAATTTATCTCATTAATATTGGAAGAAGCAACACCGTTGTAACAAACCTGTTGAGTGCGTCCAGTTCAGGTAACTCATAAACCAGTTTAAGGCAGTGCCTCTAACGCCGTAATGATCAAGTTTATGCTAGAGAATTTTATGGTTAATAGTATCAAAAGCTTTCGAGAAGTCAAGAAAAACTCCGAGAGTACAAAGCTTTTTTTCGAATGCTGCAACGACTTTGTCAACAAGCAGACAATTAGCATGGGAAGTAGAGTGACCTCTTCTGAACCCAAACTGGGAATTAGAAAACAAGTTGAAGCGATTAAAGAATGAATACAGCCTCCTGTAAACGATTTTTTCGAGAATCTTTGAGAAGCTTGACAGCAAACTAATTGGCCTATAATTGTTTAAATTCTGAACATCACCCTTTTTGTGAATTGGCACTACTTTAGCGTGTCTGAAAGCGGTGACAAATTTACCCTGACAAAGGGACAGATTAAAGATATACGTCAAAGCGTTAATGATATTATCAGGCAAATACTTTAATACAACAGGTGGTATTTTATCCCAGCATGAGCTATGCTTCGGGGATGTCTTGTTGATAATCTGCTTTACTTCATAGGGGGAGGTGGGATAAAAGAAAATGGAAGAAGGATTGGCTGGTGCTAGGTATTCTTGAAAGGGTATAGATGGTTTAGGAAGTTGGTTTACGAGATTAATAGCAATATTAGAGAAATAGTCATTGAACTCATTTGCTATTGGTAAATGGTCACAAGTTTTCTTCCCATTGATAAAAAAGGATGAAGTGGCACTGTTTAAAGACGTTCTACCAAGAAGACTGTTTATATACTGCCACGTTTTCTTTACATTATTATAAAAGTTCTTGAATTTTTTTTGGTAAAACTCTACTTTTTTTAACTGGATAAGATGAAAATACTTATTTCTTATCTTATGATATTGGTTCTTAGAAGTCAGGTCACGCCGTAGAAGATATTTTTTATACAATCTATCTTTTTTGAGCATTAGGCGTCTTAGTTCACGATCATACCACTCAGAATGTTTGGTTGTTTTAGAAGATTCTTTTAGGGGAATGAATTTCTCAAATTTTTTAATTAGCAAATCATATAAATTCTTAGAACAGTCATCAGGATTATCTTGACTTTCTACATTGCAAAGGTCAGCATTTTCTAAGGAAGCACTAAATTTTTTAAGGTAACTTAGAGCATAACACCTTACTTTAGAAACCGAGTTGGTTTTGATTTTTCCAAGATTTGATACTTGTATGACTGGTAGATGATCAGCCGCACAATGCGCAATTATACCACTTTTGATACTAGTATTTGAGACATTGGTCCATATATGATCAATGGCAGAAGAGCTCGAGTCAGTGATTCTAGTAGGTTTGTTGATCAAGGGGTAGAAGTTGTAATTAAACATGATATCTGTGAATTGTTCAGTCTTTTTATCAGAGAGGTCTAATAAATTAAGGTTAAGGTCTCCCATCAGGAAACATTTACTTTTGGTTTTAATTAGTTCACCTAATACCAGTTTGATAGAATCAAAAAAGCCACTTAGCCCCAAGTTATCATTACGAGGAGGTCTATAAACAATGCCACATATCAGCCTTTTACCTTCAAAATGTATAGTAACAAATAGAGATTCGAAAAGTTTTTCAAGCATGATTGAAAGTTCGGCATAGGGAGTAAAATTTAAGCTCTGTTTAATATACAGTGCATTCCAACTCCACCGCCTCTGCTGGCAACTCTAGGATTAGATATATAAACATATCTATTTAGATTCATGTGTTGACCAGTAGTATGGGGTTTATCCCATGTTTCATTTACTGCAATTATATGAGGCTGATAATCTAAACCCGCAATCAAACTTTCGAATTTAGTAAAATTGTAAGGATTATTGAGAGATCTAACATTTACACACATAATGCTAAAGCTACATTCTTCATTCTTTCCAGATAAAAGCTTATGAACTTCTTGAACAGTTAAATAGGAATCCCATTGGTTATTAATTAAAAACATGTTATCAGCGTCATCAAGATCATGATCAAAATCATTAGGCACATTTGACAGTAATCTATTAAGGTCATCAGCAGAAGGTAGTGGTGATTTAGGGTCATGAAACAACTCAGAAAAGTCCTTGTCGGTTAAGGAAAAAAATGGCAAGATAGCTGCAGCACACGAGATGCATAGGCAATCATTGTAAAAGGGTTTCATTTGAGAGGTTATATTTAAGTGATTGATACATTTTTGATGAAATTCTGCACTACAGACACAGCAAGACTGGTACTTCTGTCGTCAGATTTTACAGAAGGTAATTGAGGATTTTGCTGCTTTCGGCATATAATATATGAGTTAAGTAAACAATTAAAAAGTAAAAAAAAAAACACTCACACAAACAGAAATAAATAACAGAAAACTATATAACTATAGCACAACAGTAAGGAAGCCTTTTTGCTGAAGCCAATAAGCAAGTTGACGCTGGTACGGTACATGAGCTTTGCCAAAGAAATTTAATATGAATAACCAATAATTTGATTTCTGATGTTGACACAAATCATTGTACAACAACAAAAAAAAGTCCAGAAAATTATAGGTGATACTGAAGGTTTAAAATTAAGACTATCCTTAGATTTATGTACTGAACTAGTCACATTTTACCCAGAAACAGCTCGAGCATAAGCAGGTTTAGACTTAATTTTATTTATATCATCAAAGTCATGTATCACCTATCTTCTGTTGTTGTGGAAGACATAAACATCTCCCTTCATGGTCCACACAGATCTCCATGGAAAGGCATTCCTAGCAGCTTCAAGAAGCTTCAGGCGGCGCTTTGTCGAAGATTCCGTGATGACCAATCCAGAACTCTTCAAGATCTTTTTCTTCGCGTAGAAGTAGTTGCGTTAAGTTCTCCGGAGGAACTTGATGATTACCGGGGTTCCCTTACGAGCAGGCAAGGGATGGGCAATATCAAGATCATGGACCTGCAATGGTGTTTCCGGTTTAATCTTCTCATTGATTAAGTCACACACAAAATTTTCGCATTCTAGGTACTTCCCCTCTTTTGGAACATCCTTGGCTCCATGGATGATGAGGCAGTTTGATCTACCATACTGCTCAAGATCATCAATAGATTTTTCAGCACTCTGAATCCTATCCTGGGTAGAACAGAATAGAGCCTTTAAATCATAGACCACAGCGTACAAATCTTGAAGCCGCTTCCATTGCTCTTCCAAGTTGGCAGGCCTACCTGAAAAAGAAGGAAAACCAGCAGCAACTGGGTTTGGTGTTGCATTACATGCTGTTACAAAGTCAGCCTTATACTCATCCAGTTGTTTGTACACTCCATCCATCTTGGTAGCAATCTCATCGAGGAAATGCTGGTGACTCATCGCAATGATTGTTCGTACAGTGGATATAATCAGATAATATTATATTTGAAGGACAAGATAATTAACACTTTAGCAAACTATGAAGCTTATTTATCACAATTTAAGATATTAGGCAACAATCTTTAACAAACCTTACTCCATGTACCTTATTCAAATAGAGTGAATTAATTTTATAGAATGAATTAATTAATTTTGGTACGTATAAGGTGCTGCAATGCCTAATGAATAAATTGTGTAGGTAGCTATACAATATTTGTGAATTCAACTACCTGTCAAGCTATTTCACTTGATTTCATGCATTTTGTGAATAGTAAAAAAGCTTTCACAAACAGGCTCTTTTGAACATATTTCTTTTTTTGAAAGTATCTTACTGATGAAGAAAATTAATAGGTTAACTTTTCCTTTTTCCTAAGTTATGATTGGTTGTAAGCTATATAAAATAAAGTGCAAGTAACCAGAAAGCTTAATTTATAATTGTCTGCTAATATTTTGCACAAGATTTGAAAGACTAAATTAACAAATATTGACGAATTTATGCAGAATTTTTCAAATTGCTTAACAGATCTATCTCACTCTAAACACACGTATTATGTTCTTGGTGATTTTAACATCAATACACATCCAGTTAATCGAGCCAATTATGCTAATAACTTTATTAACCTATTGCTAAGTCATGGAGCTTTGCTCATAATAACCAAACCAACAAGAGTGACCGAAAGTTCTTCAACTATTATTGATCATATAATTACCAACGACATTGCACATATTTTACAACCAACAGTGATTAAAACTGAAATAACTGATCATTACCCTATACTCTGCGCTGTACAAAACTTCCAGCATAAAGGAAAAACTTAATTGCCCAATATTTACTATAGGGACAAGTCAAAATTTAATGTAGAAAAATTTTGTGAAGATCTTGATTTTAACCTAAATAATTTTTTTTCCAACCAACCAGCCCTTAATAAAGAAAATTATAACTTAATATTTAATCATTTTACGCGTATTATTCTGTCTACAATAGACACTCATGCTCCTCTCAAACCTCTGTCGAGAAAGCAAAAAAAAATTCAAAGTAAACCCTGGATAACAAAAGGCATTTTAATATCCATCAGGGAAAAAAATTCTATGTTCGTATCTCACTACCTAAATGGCGATTCAAACCACAAATCTTTTTCAAGAAATATCTGAATAAATTGACTAAAATTAAAGCCTTGTCGAAAAAATTGTATTTCACAACCAAACTCAAAAAGAACCAAAATGATCCCCATAGAATGTGGAATGTCATTCGTTCTGCGCTTCCTATACCTGCTCGAATCGAGCTACTCCTACTACCCCAACTCTAAACATTAATAGTGATACAACAACTGATAGCCAGAAAATTGTAGATCATTTTAATGATTTTTTTTGTAATATTGGATCAAACTTGGCGAAAAATATATTCGAATCTGAATCCAAATCATTTCGCCAATTTCTCCATAATCGTATCTCCTCCTCAATTTTTTTAGATATTCCTAATTATACTGAAATTATCAATATTATTCAATCCATTAACGTGAACAAAGCTGTAGGTCATGATCAAATCCCTGCCTTTTTCCTCCGTGCAGCCACCTTCGTTGTTACTCCTTATCTTCATTCTTTTATTGAGTTTTGTTTCACAAATGGTGTTTTTCCCGATAACTGTACCATAGCCAGAATAGTACCATTATTCAAAAAAGGGGACCACAAAGAACCAACTAATTATCGCCCCATTTCAATCCTTTCTTGCTTCTCAAAAATAATGGAAAAAATTATCTACAAACGATTGATCACTTTTTTAAATAAACACAAAGCAATCCACAAAACACAATATGGTTTTCAAAAAAATATTTCCACAAATCATGTCTTAATTGATGTGGTTACCAATTCTTTTGATAATATCAATGCCAATTTATATACAGGTTTGGTCTTTCTTGACCTCACCAAGGCTTTTGATACCGTTAGTCATGATATTCTCCTATGTAAACTCGACAAAGTTTTGAAGTGTTGTCAAAAAGTTTGAAGTGTAACGATGAACAACCTTCTTTAGTCTTTGTTACTACTAGGGTGGCAGCTGACTCTAGATGACCGTAAGGTCAATTCGCTGTCTCCCTGCGGTAAAGACAAATTATATCAGTTATGTTTGTGTTTGTATTATACTTTTGTGAGTTTTTTTTTTTTTTCTCTTACCGCCAATAAATTACTAATGAATGAAAGATATGTGCAACATTGCATGGAAAGGCATGCGCGAAAAATACAAAATAGAAAAAGAAGAGGTGTTGATGATCTGATCAGGCGATGCTGGCTCCGAAAAAGTCCTATGTGGTTTGTACAAATCAATGGGCTTCCTTAAAACGTACTCACAGCCTCGATCCCGAAAGATTCGGTTCCACAAGCCGAAGAAGTGGAGTATTTTGTTGAAAGCGTTTCCCCGGCATACGAGACAGATTCTTTTACAAATAAAAAGAGAAAAGGTTGGTGCATCATTAAAATTTAGAGTTGGACTATAGCACTGCATAGCAAGCTTTACGGAAAATGTTTTGACTGGACTTTTTCTGTATGCTTTCAGCGCTTCGTGTTGAAACAACAGAATATGCATGGTTTCATAACTCTATGATCATACTTGTTACAAAATTATTTGAACTTACTTCGTAGCGTCGTAGTCATCAATTTAGTTGCTGCATTGGAATGACATATCCAATTTCTTAGTACCGAGGAAGATGCTTTGAACTTTGATTTTGTGTATTGTACTCTGTACAAGGTTTTCGTATCTTTCACAAATAATTTTTTTGAGATTTCCAGTGCCAGCAGATGGCGCAAGAAATGTGTGCCAAATTATGCAGTGCCTGAAGTCTACCATTTATTTGCACATGGAGTTGGCCGAGTGGTTGGTGTATTGGGCTCCGAAGCTGGCTTCGCGGGTTCGATGCTCAACTAGGTCATCTCTATGATGCATGTACTTCACTACCACAAAAATCCCAAGCTGCAATAAAGTGGCTTGAAATAAGAAAAAAAAAAAAAAAAAAAAAAAAGAAGTCTACCATTTTGGCACTACAGAACTAATGTAGCACTTGTTGGATGAAATGAACATTAGTAAATTATTTTATCTTTACTAAGCATTTGCACGATTTTATGTACTGTAGATTTGATGATTAGTGCCACCAGCAAATCCTTCTACTTTTGCATCACCGCAACCAGGCCAAGTAATTTTGCAAAACAAAAACAAAAAAATTGCAAAGCTGAAAAGAACTGGGATTGGAATTGGGATACAAAAAGAACATTTTTAAACAATGAACATTCGGTGTGAATCATATCTGCTGCACACACGTGTTATAGGGACGGACAGACCACTGGACCCGCTGCAGCATCGTCTTGCTTGCTAACTCACTGCGCTGTTTTTTCCAGAATCTGAACAACATCGTACAGAAGTTTTCTTTGAAAGTGTGGGCATGGAAGCCAAAAGTTACCTCAAGCAAAAGAATCAAGTTTCAAAATACAGTCATGAACTTGCTTTGTGTTGCTTTGGAAAAGGACGCTGAGGACAGTTAACATTTTTTCAGGCTCTTTCAACCAAAAATTTTTTGTGCTTTTTGGCGTTAGATTGTACTTTTCCAATTCGTTATTTTCATTGATTTTCACCTTGTTTTGCATATCACTCACGTCTTTTCAAATGTTTTTTGTATTTTTTCTATTAAAGCATTTTGCTGTAACAATCCAAGAAATTGATGGTGAAGCTGACAAAATATTTTTTCGACACTAGCTCGCCCACTAAGAATGCAGTGATAACGTTGATAACAACCAATACCTGCTATGTTTGGATTAAAATTGGATCTGCTCATAAGTTTTTGATGAGCTTGGATTTAGATTTTCAAACTCCAAATGAATTTTAAAATTAATGGATTCAACCCTAGTACTTAGCTTCAGCACACTTAACTTGTCCAACAAGACAAATTTTGCGCTATCTACATTGCCATGGTTTTGTTCATGAAAATGAAGCGTATCGCGTCGCTTAGAAAGCATGTCACGACGATTGCAAATACTGTAGTGTAGACAGTTTGCGCTTTTCAAGCACGTACCGCTAAGCAAAGCCAGTAAGCTAGAACTTCACGCATATATAATAGTGTAGACGCGGCTTTAAAGTACAGTCACAGTGCATGCCTGTGTATAATTCTTAAAGTGGACCCACTCAATAAAAAAGCATTGTTACGTACCGGTATGTCCACAATAACGCAAAACTTTTTAAAAAGCTTAGATGTTGTGTTGCCATTTTTTATGTTGGTTTTCAAAATTTTTATGGGTCTTTTGTACTTGATTGCTAGACTAATTAGGCAATAAATGAGAAAAGTGAGAAATTTTAATGTGGGGTAAATGATAAAGTATGTATGAGGGAGTATGGGAAAGAATAGGGGGAGTGTAGAGAATTTGGGGGAGTATGGATGGTAGAAAAATTGGGAAATTTTTGGTAGTTTGGAGAGTGGGGTCAAGTATGGGGAATATGGAAGAAGTGGGGTAGTGCGTAAGGGGGTGGAAGAGTGTATGGGGTTAGTGTGAAGGGTGTAGGGAAATATGTTGAGGTGTGAGAACGAGTGGAAAAGAGTGGGGGAGACGTAGAATAGTGTGGGGTGCCCACACACTTTTCTACACCTCCCACCATACTTTTTCACATCTCCCCCAACAGTTCTTCACATCTCCCCCAACAGTTTTTCACAATCCTTATATCCCTCCTACACTTCCACATGTTCCCCCATACTTACTTTATCATCTACTCCATACCAAAATTTCTCGCTTTTCTCATCGCCAAATTAGCCTAACAATCAAGTAGACTAGAAACTCCTTGTAAGTTTTACAAAAAAGTTTGAAAACAAAATTAAATAAAAAATGGCAACACAACATCTAAGCTCTGATTTTCGTTCCGGACACTGAGCACAGAGAGTGGTTTCACTGTTAGTCGCATAGATACACTGTACCGATAGTAATTTAAATAAATAAATATTAGGCCTAAACTTTTCAAAGTCGATTTCGAGATTAAACTAAATGGAAACACTGTTGATCTCATTACCATATTACGCGCAGCACTTTAATTTTTCGCAGCACTTTAGCTAAATGTCGCTGCGCTTTATTAAATGTCGCTGCTGTTTATTAGATGTCGCTGCTGTTTATTAAATGTCACTGCTATTTATTACATGCTGCTGCTATTTATTAAATATCGCCGCTATTTAATAAATATCGCTGCTATTTATTAAATGTCGTTACGCTTGGCTGTTATTGCACTTTTCGAAGCGTTTTAGTTGCAGTTCACTTCACTTCAGCTAAATAGGTGTGAAACTGTGTAAATGTTGCTGAAAATTTGTACAAAATCTGCTAAATCGTTTTTTTCACAACGGCGCCCCATATTTGCATTGCTCAGTGTCGCAATATGTCGTTCACCTTCATATAATAGTAGAACGCAGAACGTTAAATGTGGTGAAAGGTGCCGTGAGTCGGCAATTCTCGTTTGACTTGAAAATGTCATTGTTGATACTGTGGAGATGTCAGCGCTAAAGATAACGTATTGTTCAAAATAGCGGAAAAAATTGAAACAAAAGTCAGCGGAAAGCTTTGTAAGTGTTTTTAAAGTTCAAGAACCAAAGTTAGAAAAAGTTAGCTTTTACAAAGTTCAAATTTGTTTCCACAAAAACTGTAAGCATCAACGAGATTTTTCAGCACTCTTCATTTTTTATGTTCAGTGACTCAGCATTTTTGTTGTTCTATCTTGGGAAATCGATCAAAGCCAATTTGTCTTCCACTACAAGATGGGAGAGTCTCAGCGACACAATTACCGAACTTGCCGGCTTATTCTCCGGTCTGTCCCTTTAATGCAAAGCGTCTAAAAACGAAGCTGCGAATACCAATTTCAAAGTCATTGGTGTGATGTGACAATCCCAAGTCTACCGCTCAGAAGAAACAGACGCAATGCCCAATTGGCCATCTGAGCTGCATTGACTTATTTTCACAATCGATTTGAATTTTTGATGAAATTTTTATTAGCGATAACGACAAAACCGATAAAAATGATGAATTTTTTAACGATAAAAATGCTATCATGAACCCAATGACAACTTGATAACAAAAGGCAACTTTAGCGGGTGACCGTGGATAAACAAAGAAGCAGTTGATTGATTCTCTTGGATTTCAAATGTTTGACTAGTAAGTTAGGCCCAGTAGAGTAGCGAGAAATTAGAAAAAAAGGAAAGCAGACATGGGAGCATAGGATACAAAAGCCATCAGATGAGTCTGGTGCATTTCACTCACTTTGCGACATTTTTTTTTTACTGAAAGGCCAAGTCAAAAGGGGGGTTATGGCACAATGCCCTCCTAAATACGCCTCTGATCAGGCAGATATGGAGATTTCATGTCGAAAAGTAGAACAGAACAGAAGTATGTTTCGTAGCTCATAACAAACGACACAACAAATATTTTTAGTTTATCACAGAAGAGTAAATTTGCAACAGGCAGCTGTGAAGGGACCAGTGGTCTTCGAGTCGAACAGCAGCCTTACATAAATAAGTTTACAAGAAAAACAAAAACTAAGAGTATTTAAATGTGTAATGTAACAGGGAAAAGAAGCGGACTAGAAGCTTTAAAATTTATAGACACTAGGATTGAACGTATTTCTCCAAGAGTAAGCTTTTGTAAGTACTTTTGAACCTCCTATATGACAAATGCCTAAGAGTTTCAGGAAGTGAATTCCATAGTTTTGCGCCTTTGTATTTTATGGACTTTTGAGTTCTGGTTGTAGTAAAACGCGGAAGAAGCAAGTGATCTTTGGAGGAGTTTCATGTAGAGTAAGAATAGGAATTGCATGAGTAAGTAAAGTAATTGCAAAAACGTATGGGTAGTTTATTATGGGTGTATTGGTGAATAATTTTAGCCAGTTCAAATTGATATAAATCATCAAGTTTTAGTATTTGTAGTTTATAGTAGTAAGGGCTAACTCTTTCTTTATGGGGAATCTCAGAAATAATGCTTAGCGCTTTGTTTTGTAGTACTCTAATTTTAGTCAAGTACGTTTTGCACGTTGAAGCCCAAACAGGCAAGCCATACAGTAGATGAGAGTGAATCAGAGCGAAATACAAATTAATTAATGCGCTCGATGGTAAAAAGTATTTCAGTCTTGCAATTATGCCAACAGATCGAGATAACTTAGATTCAAGATGATGGATGTGTGACTTAAAAGTGAGTTTATCGTCGATTAATATTCCTAGATATTTAGTAACTTTAGGCGTTTCAATTTTAACATTATTCAGCGTGAGAGAAAGATCAAAGGGACACGGTTTCTAGAAAATGAGGAGATATTTAGAGCAAAAGTTTTATTTGGGTGAAGAGTTAAACCATTGGAGGCCATCCATCTGGATACACTAGAAAGCTCAGACGCAGCTAGACTTTCCATTTCTGAAAACGACGAATTATTGATTAACAGGGCAGTGTCATCAGCAAAAAAGTCTTGGCGTCGTTTGTAAGGCTGTGGGAAGGTCGTTAATGTATAATAGAAATAATAGAGGTCCCAAAATATAGCCTTGGGGGACTCCGTATGTAATATCATGAAGTTGCGAGTGGATATTATCAATGGAAACAAACTACTTTCTTTCACTTAGATAAGAATCCAGTAATTTATGGGGAACTCTCCGGATACCGTAAAATTCAAGTTTTTTCAAAAGAATTGGATGAGGCACAGAATCAAATGCTTTTCTAATATCAAGTAATAGGAGAGTGGAGAAACGCTTTTCTTCGATATTTTGATATGATTCGGTTATTAGGTCAAGAATGTGGTGAATTGTGGAGTGTTTATGACGAAATCCAAATTGCGTTGATTTAGTTAAATTATTTCTTTCCAGAAAAGAAACCATTCTGTTAAAAATCACACGTTCAAAAATTTTTGCTATACATGAAAGAAGAGAGATTGGACGATAGTTACCAGGTTCGTTAGGGCAACCAGACTTATATATTGGTATAACTTTTGCCACTTTTAATTTGTTAGGAAAAACTCCGTAAGAGATACACTGATTTAAAATTATGGAGAGGGGGAGAGAGATAATGTGGGCAGCTGTTTTTAAAATAAAAGGTGAAATATCATCGTAACCACTAGCTTTGTCTAAGTGGAGGTCGTAAATAAGTTTAGTAATTTCCTGAGGTGACGTTGGATGGAAATAAATAGAGGAAGAGCACGGAGATTTGAGATATGAATGAAAATCATTGGCATGACTGACGTTATTAATACCAGATGCCAGGGACTTTCCAACTTTGGAAAAGTGAGAATTAAATTTTTCCAAAATGATGGCAGGATCGGAGACAGCTTCATTGCCAGTGTTTAAGGAATTGGGAGCAGAAGATATGGATTTGTTAGTTAGGAGGGAGCGCAGAATATCCCATGTTTTTTTAGGATTATCTCTACATGCATTAAATTGATTATGATAGTAATGCCTTTTCGCCAATTTTTTTACTCTAGTAAGCAAATTGGAATATAATTTGTAGTAGTATTTTTCACATGAATTCCCCTTCACATAATGACTCTTATGCATTTTTTGCTTTCGCTTTATCGAAACAAGAAGCCCTTTGGTGATCCATGGTTTAAGATGTAACCGCATTTGTTTTCTGGAATATTTTACTACCGGTGCATGCATATCAATTGTTTGCATTATCAAAAAGTGGAATCTGGTAAAATAGTCATCAACATTAATTTGATTTGTTGAGTAGTTTGCTGTGAGAAAATCGTCTAGCTGTTCATGGAGGTCTTGGTTAAAATCTTCCGCTGAAAATTTTGCGAAAGATCGTTTATGAATTGGCTTATCAAGTGAATGACGTGTATTTATCCGCTTTGATATGGTTACCATGACTGGATAGTGATCAGTTATGTCATAGTCAAAGACAAGTGGTACAAGGGAGTAACGGTTCTCATTTGTTAGTATGTGATCCAGAGTGGAGGATGTTGTATTAGTTACTCTAGTGGGTATATGTATGATTGAAGCCACAGAATTCGAATTGAGCATGTTTAAGTATTCAGTTGCCTCACGAGAGATAGGAGAAATCATTGTATTGATGTTTATGTCACCAAGTATAAAGCAATATATTTTTAAAGAAGTTAATTCAGAAATAATATCGTTTAAAAATTCGATGAAATCTCTAGTATTTGAAGATGGATGTCGATAAAGTTTCTCTTATAAACATTGTTAGGCTTATAACGCATTACTTCAATACGAGATCTTGGGTTCAAAACCGATCCAAATCGATCATTGAATCAATTATAAGCAGTCTTACGTTTTACATCTCAACAACTTGATTTAAATCAGATTTGCTGGTCGACTAGCTATTAAAGGACATTTTGCTAACTGCAGCGTGTGCTTCAGAACCGAAACTAGGCAGTGCGGCCCACCCCCCAAAATCATCTTTCGGGGCCCCCTAAATTTTTTTTCTTGGATGGTGATACAAAAGAGCGAGCCCCGAAGGGGCGATGCCAAGCTAGGGGGTGTGGGGGTATGCCCCCAGAAAATTTTGCGGAATTTGGCTTTATTTTGGGGGCTTTTTGTGCGTTTTGAGCCTTTAAAATTCCTGTTTTAACAAGGTTTAGTAGTCTATTTAACTAGGTCCCTTCCAAACCCACTAAAATAATGCTGCAAGCAAACCCTACTCTAACATTTCGCTACCTATACGAAGAAAAAACGTTTTTAAGGCTTATTTTTGCGCCTTTAACTTGGGGATGAGGGGCCCTTGGTATGCTACTAAACGTTTGTTTGCTAGTTTTGCGACTGCTATTTTTCGAAAAATTTGCAGGGGCCCTCCATGGCCAAAAGTATAAATATGGTATGGGGGCCCCACATCGCGCGAGTTAAGACAAAAAATATATTGAATTTAGAATAGGCCTATTTAAAACACCTTTATCATACGTTGAGTAAATAGCACTACGTACTGACTATTTACGGGGCCCCCTTTTTGTACGCCCCCCCCCCCCCGGTTGGAGGGTTTGGGGGGCGCTAGTTTCGGCACTGGTGTGCTTTGTACTTGTAGAGTAATAATCTTGCATAATCGTTTTTTGGACTGTTACGTGTAATTATGTTTGTAATAAAATACTTGTTGTCAATTATGTTGATATTTTGCTTGTGGAAATGCTATGAAACTAGCTGCAGATGCCCCTCAACCAGTTACTGCACTTACCCAGTTTGTTCATACGACTGTCCAGCTCTGAGGCGTGAAAATGATGATCCGCTGTGTGAAGGTAATGCAGTACTTGTAAAACATTACCTTAGAAAACCATGAAGTTAAACTTATAAATGAAAGACATTTTAGGCCCCAAGCGAAATTTTTGGATTCAAAACGGAAAGTGCCAACCGAAAACTGTTTGAGCCCTGATTTTATCTTTTTTGGTGAAAGAAGAAACGATACAGTGATTAGACCTAATGAATCCCTAAAGCGAGCTGGCCAATTCTAAACTTTTGCCCGAGTCGTTGTGTTACTGCACCGTGCATTTAATGCTTCCAAAGAAAGGAAGCAGAATGGATCGTAACTGTACGATGCAACAGATTCTGTTTCACACCAATAACCGTGACAGGATGATAGCCTCATCTTATCTTAATCATTTAAAATCAAATCAACACACACAGCAGGTCTATTTACAAATACTATATCACCGACAGTGATTTAACAAACAAGATCGTGTGTAGAGCTCATCGGTAATCTGCAAATGAGTCTTGCTTGTTTTAGGCTAACATCGGTGCAGTGATTTCCTGCCAGAGGTCACGGAATCCAGGGGGGTCCGTGCAAAGGTTACAGGGGGTCCTCGAGTGCACTGTAACATGTCAAAAGAGCTGTCTATATTGTGTAAATTTTTACACGTGGACGTACAGTACACTTGTGGGAGAAATATTAGGTCCGGTTTAGGCAAGCCTAATCAAAAGGGAATCGAAGTGAATGTGGCCCACAAATCTAGAATCTACCGGCATTCGCAATATGCCTATTGGTTGCATTTTAATTATTTTGCGTTGATAGGAAAATTATAACGTGCTTTTAGATGGTGGAGAAGGGCAAGAATTTTGCGACAATAACATTCTCTGCCGAGGAATTCGTGTTGAACGTTTAAGACAAATACCTAACCGTCCAGGTGCCTTGCAGTATTCGTGGGAATTAAATACTAACACGTTGAGGAGGTTCAATGTAAATGCTTCGGATATTTTTGTAACTCTTTATTACGAAAGAGATGATGGAAGCAGGTAAGAAATATACGAAGATTTGATATTAAACTAACGTAAATGGTTGCTTGCATAACCAACTACAGTTTATTTATTTATTTTTTCGCTAAGGCATGCCAACATCAAAAAAAAAAAAAAACAAATCAAATTTTCATTATACTCTCGGTAATACGCCGAAGAGTGTAAAGAGTGGCGGGGCCTATTTTCATGACTTCGCACCCGGGTATCACAGCTACGATAAAACGTCGCAACGGTGCCGAGCTCTTGGCGGCACTGTGTCCGATTTGACCGACCGGGATGCGAATCCCAGATCTCCCGCACCGATGGCGATGTCTTACCATCTGAGCTAACTGGTCGGTTATGCAATGCTGACATAGGGAACGAAAACAACACAGCAACAGCATGAGAATGCAGCTTGAATCATCTGAAAAAAGTGACAAATGGTTTATATTTGATATATTTAAGACGTGCATCAAGTTATTGAAACATTGATATTCCATGCACATCATTGGAAGATGTTCTACACGAACGTAAAACCTAACTATGACTGAGCAAATTCAGTTTTAGCGAAACAACTTTAGGATTATTTTGCTCTACAGTGCGGTGTTTCTGTTGATTTTGTTACAATAAGCTATTGCTCTCCTGATGAATGCCGTTACGCCTGAAACAGCCTGTAGAGCTATTACATCAATGCTATTAATTGCCAAATGCAATTGATAGGTACTTAATAACCAAGTGTTAGTTAATTAATTATTATATTTGATGTATTTTTGTTACAATTACAAAAATTTCGCGACTGTATTCAATTCTTTTGCAGAACTAAAATGGGAAATAAAATTTAATGTTGATTGTTACTGGTTGAGCTAATTTTTGAGCAAAAATACACGGAAGAAAAGAACTAGGGCAATTCCGGGCAGGGGCGTACGCAGGATTTTTCAATGGGGGGTTTCAGTGGCGTGTCCGGGCAGTGGCGTACGCAGGATTTTTCAATGGGGAACCTCTGATCTAAACAGATTTTAGACTCATCTAGGTTTTAAATGCGGTGTGATCTTAGCAATGCCCCTTAACAATATCTCAGATTAACTGTTCAATCATATTGAAATAGCACGAACTACCAAAGCTTCTTACTGCTCACAACTCAAGGAGCAAAAACAGTGCTTCGGCTTAGTCAAGAACGTAATAAACAATCAAATATAACAATGAACAATTACAAGATGTTATGGGATGAGCCACACCTGCTGACATCAAATTGATTAATTTTTGGACTAGGAAGTTAACTTTAGCTGGATATTGCATTTGTTTCGGAAGTCTGAAGTGCCCTAATGCAATTAGTCTACTACAGGAGGTAGCTGGTACTGGTAGTAGCCCATTTGTTTATTCAAATCATATAAATAAACGTATATAAACATTGTATTACAAGATGGCAATTCTCGATCTTGCTTTGCCGAGTACTCAAAAACAAAATTTGTTAAAATAGATACACTGTTTCCTCTAAGATGCAAAATTTGTGAAAAATGAGAAATTTTGGGCAAAATTTTCCAATTTTTTCTTCACGAAGCTTCTATTTCACCGGAAATTTCCGGTTATCGAACTTTGAAAATCGTGGTTGCGTAACCGTTAATATCCCTTATGGTTTTCCTGCTGTGAGAATGGCATTACAGGAACCGAAAAACGGTTACGCAACCACGATTTTCCAAGTTTGGTAACCGAAAATTTCTGGTGAAATAGACACTTCGTTTTTTTAAGCTAGCCGTCTGGAATGGTGATTATTGTGCGAATTTGAATCACAATGTTCAATATTTTGGTGCAAAACAAAAGCTATAAGTACTCTGGAACTCAACTTTGAAGCAAAAATTGCATCAAACTTTCTTCAAACCCCCAAAATCTTAGGGCAAATTTTTTGTTAAAATCTATATTTGGGCAAACAATAAACAATTAACCCGTAAAGTTCTAAATTCCACATAGGTAACAGCCAAATTTCGTTCATTCATTCATGTTGCTAATGTCAAATTTTGCCCAAACAATTGACGCGGCATGACACATGAAACAAATTGGGGATGCGGTTGCATCCCCTGCATCCCCATCTCCTACGGCTATGTGTCAAGCCGTGGTTAAAATTTGCTGGAAAAACTCTAGTTGACCTTATTTTTGGGTAATAGACGCTGACTAAAGCGTTTCATAATTTTCATTCACGTGAAGTATTTCATTCAAGATATTTTATTCACACTTTTGCTTGATGCTTTGCGCTTCAACTAAAAAGGTAAAGGGTTTCATGAACTCAAGCTGTCGAGCCGTGGTTAAAAGTTTACTGAAAAAGCTTTAGTCTACCTTATTTTTGGGCCATAGACGTTAACTGACGAAAATAGGCTAGCTTTCGCAACGTCACAAACAAGGTGTAGCCAGGAAGCAAAACAGTCAATTGCTTCTATTCAAAAACATCTTTTTTTCAAGAACCAACATTATATAAACAACGCATACACACCTTGATAAAAACAATTAATACGCACTCAATTATGAAGGGGGCAGTTTTTACCAGAACTATCTTGAAAAAGATAGCTAAGTTACGCACGAGAGGAATCTCTAATCGTGCCCATATCTTGCTTATTTCTTCAAAAACAGCATCAATATTATCCAAGCATTTTTCACTGAAATTACAGCGTCGATATCATCAGCTTCTCTCAAACACATAATCGGGGTGTCTGGGAAACGGAGCACTCCAGCTGCTGAGACAGTTATGGTACGTAAAAAGAATTTTGCCTCCTCCCCCCCGTTCCGCCCCAGCTGGGCCTTTTCAAATCTTTCGTTGGTCTGATCTTCCTTGGCAGTATTTTCATTTTTAGCTCTTAGGGCAGTGTTAATTTTGTTTTTTATATTTTAATAATTTAACAGTGTTCAACGTTCGCAGATATGTACTATAGGCCTACATATTTCGCTTTTGCATTTGAGTTGAGTAAGTAATTACTATAGCCTAAATGTTAGCGTTGGTGTATTAGAAACCAAACAAATCGGTAATATAAATGCACCATAACTTAGAAATGATTTTTGCTTCGCATAGTCATGATAAAATTCTTTGAAGTGATTCCTTTTTATTTTTCAGTGCTTTATGCGCAATGGAAGGCTGTTGTGACATTTTCCTTACCATGAAAAAGGATGCTTTGCCGCGGCATCTCACTGTGATGTAACGGCAGGATTTCGTGTAGGCAAACGTTTTTTTCACTTAAGAAATGTTAAAACTGCTCGATATAAATTAGTAAGTAGTAGCTCTTATAACGGCGTACCAAGTTGTTCGATAGGTTTCCTGAAAAAATTTCTGGAAGTTACCAGAAGGAATGTCATACGATTCATCTCTTTTGCAGTTAGTAAAAACAGGTTTCCAAGCCCATATTTTGCTTATTACTTCGATATAGAAATCCCGATAAGGGGGCTAAAAAAGTTAAGAAGCACAGAAAGAAGTCGATTACTGTAATTTACTGACCATATAAAGCGCACCGGATTATAAGGTGCACTGTCAAAAAATTACTTTGATTTGCTTTTGTTTTTTTTTCTATGCAATGTTCATGCGCTGTACCATAAAACGCAACGGGTTTAGAAAAATACTAGGTTTTACCTTGTAAAGCTCATTAAGCAAAAAATCTAAATATCTTCATGGAAATGAAGCATAAAGCACTAGCTGAACCATGCATCAGGCGCATGATCAACTTTTGAGAAAAAAAGGATTTAATGTGCTCCTAGCGGTCCGTATAAATACAGTAAATATACTATTGTAATATTGTTTGCACTAAAAAATTGGTTTTGGAACCAAATAATTAAATAATCTCAAATGATGCGTCTCTGCACCGCAGGTCCTACATTTAAGGTTCAAACCCATACATAAAAATCCAAATATACACCGAACCCGAAATGTAACCCACCTTTTTTCAAACCAAACTCCTAACCTAAACTCAACTTTAAAATTCTAAAATTTTATGCGAATCGACTAATCATTGCACGAATCCAGACTCAGAACTTCCCAGCGAATTCGCTTGTTGTGGCATTGATTGAGAAGGCACTTAATGGGATTCCCCGTCTTGGAGTGGTAGACAGATGGCCGGCAATACACAAGTGAGATCGTCATAGCGGATTCGTCGCTTTCTGGTGAAAGATGAATAAATATGTAAATAAAAACTATGTCTTTATTATTTTCGCCGGTTACGCCGAAGCGGATTCCATCTCCGCGGATTAGCGCCTGAGCAACACAACTCCGATGAAACGGCGCAGCATACTGCGTTTGGTTTGACCAAAGAATGATTTGACCGACCTGGGAAACGAACCGCAGACAACCCGTCATCATAGCGACGTGATGAGCAGCTGAGCTAACCGGCCGGTAAGCTGATCATTTAAAAATTCATTTTGGCAGGTCGAAGGTTTTCCCCTAACCAAGATCGCTGGGTTGTTATCGAAGACAATACATGTTATTTTTACAATGTTTTAACTGGAGAATTGAAGCAGTGTGACACACCTTACAATCTTACCACTAATCCTGATTATAGATTGAGCTATTATCGTTTGTACGAAAACGCTTATTACTTCGAAGTTCCTGCAGGCAAGTAATGCCGTGTTCAACTTATGAAGCTAACAACTTGTGTCATGTGTGGCTAGCTGCTACTTGTGACTTTGATGAATTTATGAAAATTTTACTGATGAAGTTTTTTTTTGTGTGTTACGCAAAAACGACGACAGTATTACGCAGGGAACGACTTTTAATAAAATAGTTAAATAAGTAATGGTTTTGAGAGCTCATTCCAGAGTTCTTATATTTGAAAAGTTTAACTAACTCTGCATGCATGAAGTAAGCTTAACTTTTGTTTTTCTGGTCAACTACCCAAATTAGGTGTCGAATAAGTTCCCCACTCATATGCGAATCTAATTCGTTAAAAAATTCTATTACGTCTTCTCTACACTCGATCTTCATCCTACAGTCCCCACCCTGATCGTAAAGCAGAGATTGGGCACAGAGACGGATTTACCAATAATCCTGGCAGGCTGAAGCCTGTGGCCTTGGAGAAATAAGGGGCCTCGTCACGATCAAGGAGGACCTTTTTTTTGGAAATCGACCATAAAGACATTTCTATACGTGGGGAGGAGTCTGATCATCAATCACTAGGGCCTCATTGATCAAATAATTTAGGGCCTCTCGTTGTTAAATTGGGCCATAATTGGGGGAGAATCGAACAATAACTTAAGTTTACAGCATTTACTGGCGCCCCAATACGCGGCGCCATGCTATCAACTTGGCGACTTGGGTGGAAAATGATACCAATAATGCTGTTGATTTATTTTAAATCGTAATTCGAAGTATTGCGATAACTGAAGGAAAAGAAGTTGAACAATGCATTGATAGCAGCCTAATTTAATGTTTGCTGCCATATTTGATTTTTTGAACAATAAGTCCAATTGCAATCACTGCACTTGAAATGCTTTTCGCTGCGCTCAAGGTTAGAAAGAGCAGTATAGCTAACAACTGTTTGTACTGCATAAATTATGCAGTAATTTAATCATTGATTGGTCTAATAATGGAGCATCCACCTTTACGTCTATACTGTAAATCAAATTGGGTAACGTAGACCCAAAAAACTTGGGTTATCATTTTGGGCTCGAAGGCTGAGAAACCCAATTTGCCAACTTGGGTAATAACGACCCAATTTACAAAGTTGGGTTTGTTAACCCAATATCCATAACCCAAGTACAGTGGGTAACTTGACCCAAACTACAAACTTGGGTCTTTAAACCTAATTGAAAATTTTGGGCTCGAAGGCTGAGAAACCCAATTTGTCAACTTGGGTAATAACGACCCAAATTTTCAATTTGGGTGTTTAACCTTAAATCTTGTAGATCAAGAAAATTGGGTAATTAATACCCAAGCTGAAAATTTGGGCGCTTTGTCCCAAAAGCTTTTAGCTAAGGAAAAAAGCCCAATTTTCAGATTTGGGTTTTCCGATTAATATTTGTGAATGCGTTTTTGCTTAACTCGTAATCACAACAGTCGTCATAATCACTTAATAATGGAGGGTTCACAAGAAATGCACAACAAAATACTGCAATAATGCTTTATATTGTCAAAAGAAATAGGTACAAATTAAATGTTCAACAAATAGCAGCATTGATCATTTGAACATGTTTAGGTTCACATATGAAGCGATTATAAATAAAACTGATCCAAACGATGTAAATATTATGCGATTATGACCTCAATTTAAATGAGAATTGCAAGTAACCAATTCCTGCAAGCACAAATAGAAATCTGCCACAACCATATGCAAACCCAAGCATTTTTAACTCACAAATGTATGTAAAAAAATAAACAATCATAGAAACGGAGCAGTTACAGTATGCTACTCAAAGAATAAAAAATGAAGTGCATACGCAGAGACAATACAAAATAATGCTTTTGCAAAGATACAAAATAATGAAGTATTATGATACATAAAATTAATTAATTTCAGTTATTATCAACAATTTACTGTGCACTTTAAGTGCAAACTATTGTGCGCTCACAAAAACAAGGTTAGCAGCAATCAAGTTTAGCAGGATGTTAAAAGGTAATTACAGTAGCTCTCAACCATAACCAAGAGCTTGTGTCACGAGGGTTTCGACTATGCCTAATTATATTTGCGTTATGTCAGTCAGATATTCCGCTGAAGCAAAATTATGTCAATAAGCAACCAGCCACAGTCATGATGTTGCATAAAAACTAACCAAACAAAATAGGCTAAAAAAACATGACACCCATACGTTAGAATAGAACACAGGAAACAAAGACGGGCAAACAATGTTTAGTGCAAATGTTATACAATCGGTAAGCAGCAACACACTTCTTTGGAATAAATTCGACAAGTTATCAGTTCAAAGTTTTCCCCCTAAAACGTCTGTTTTCGCATATTATGCATCTGAGAAGTTTTTATTTTACCATTTGTCTCAATTGTTTTTTCCGTTCGCTTTCATTCAAGCCTTTTGTGCTATATTCAGGACGCATTAGATAGCATCAACTGTCTGCAGAATTTAGTGTTTCGATGCACATTCTTCGCAGAATTCCCTAAAAAGATGGAGCAATTGTAAGCCCAAATATTGTATATAAATAATGAGCCAGAAAAGCGCATGATGAAAATGAAAATTTCCATCAGATTATATAAATTGCAGTATTTGAGAGAAACCGTTTAAACTTGGGCTTATGTCCAGCAGTGCTTTTGTTAAATTTCAACTATGAAAAACAGTTTGGAATGACTGGGTAAGAAAAAGCAAACTGGAGAGCCCGCGTATCTGCTTTGGTAGGCTTTCATTTAAGGTCAAATCTTCAGCAGTTCGAGTGATGGGGTGTCTTAGATATAGAACAAAAGAGACAATTCGGTTTTATTGTAGCGTGAAGCAATATGGTAATAACAAGACATATAGCGTTTCAAACCAAATTATTATTTACTCCTATCTACAGTGCGAACAGGTCTTTTGGAACTGAACAGTTTTATGCGTTGATGAAAACCTTTTGCGCGTTATAGACAGGCAAGTAAACCAATGCCATAGAGTTTGTCTTAAATAACAGACAAGCAAACAAGGACTCTAGCGCTTTATAATTTATGCTTTCTTAGCGTTAAGCACATAAAAACCTTAGCATGGGCTACCATGGCAGTCTTTAGGTTGTTCACACCTTTGCATCCCAACTAAATAATTATCATTTATGTTTAACTGTACCAAACAATCAATTTCTGAAACTTCACAAAAACGTTTGGCAATAAACCACTTGCTTGGAGCAGGCTTGCTTATGTGGAATTACATTTTTAATTTCTTTACCCAATAAAAACCATTGGATAAAAACTGCTAATTGAGGTTTGATCATTTTTAGTAACAGGAACAACAGCTACAAAAAATTTAGCCGGTCTATAGCCTTTTCAAATTTTAAACATTATTTCAAATTTCCAATCAACAAAGTTCATTAACGCCACATTACTTGATTTAATAATAATTTTTTATCAAAGACACAGAAAACAACATGCAACAGCTTGACTAGCATCAAATCATGCTGACCTGTAATTGTCACAAAATAAGTTTGCTGATTTTCATGAAACAAAGAGGTTGATGCAAAAATAATCCACTGTGAATTATTTTATATGCATGTTGCCCATGTGTCATAACCACTGCTTTAACTTTACATAATAAAACTGAAAGAGTAGCATACTATCATAACAAGTTTCTAACACACAGCTGCAGATAGCAAAGCAGTGCATGTCAAGCCATATTTTTTGCACCAAGTTCTTTGATTTTACTGCTTATTGCATACGTAAAATCATGAAACCACTCACTACATAATCACGTGTCACTTTCTATGAGTTGCATACCGGGCCTATTGGTTAAAGCGCCTTAGGTAGGCAAAAATTTATAAATAGCAGTATGAAGTAGAATAATCACAATGCACTTGATTGGTAACATACTCATATTCGTATTGATGTGCATGGCATATCGAGAAAAAGTTTGAACTGCTCTTCTGTCAATATTTTAAATATATGATGGCACATTTTTGACTGTTTCACAAAACAATTTAAATGTTTATCACTGCCACATGGATGCCTGACAAAACTGGGTATCATATACAATCAGTTATTAGTGTGAAGCATTACATAATGCCTTAGCATTTACAACACAACATGCATAATGTTTACTGTTTATCAGTCACTTACCTTGATTCGTTGCATGTCTGTTTTGGTTTCACACACAAAGGTAAATACATGTTATGATGAATTGATGATCAGAAACTTCAATGACAATTCGACACAGTAGTTGTACATACATCACATTAACAGCATGAAGCATCAGCTATATAACATGACTGCTAGGCTCATTCTCTAATTCTGAAATTTACTATGTTTTTACATCAATAGCAGCTTTTACATCAATAGCTCTTAACAGCTCAGATGGCCGAGTGGTATGGAGCGTCTGTCTCTTGAGCTGTAGACTCGGGTTTGATTCCGAGTCGGGTCAAACCAATGACTTTAAAATTGGTATTCACAGCTTCCCTGCTTGACGTTCGGCATTGAAGGGACAGTGTGGAGAACAAGCCGGCAAGTTTACTTGTTGTGCCGTTGGGAAAGGCACTTAGCGGGATTCCCCCATCTTGGTGTGGCAGACAGATGGCCGGCAACTCCTAAGCGAGCTCGTATAGCGCATTGATCGCTTTCTCGTGATAGGAGGATAAACATGCAACTAAATAAAAAAAAAATAAATGTACATTGCAAGCTATTTGATTGCTTATATATCCAGTCAACACTTTGGATAAGCAAGATCCATACCAGTATCAGTGTAATGGGTATTGTGGTACTTTAACATAAAATTGGGAAGTGGCAGCAGTGTCATTTCCAAATCGGTTTTCTCCACATGGAGGCTCATTTAGATTGACTCATTTTTCTCAGATCAACTCAGCTTCAGATTTCCACAAAACTCTTATCAACTCCAACCTCTAATGGTCCAACTTGCAACTACTAATAGTGGGTTTACACGAACAAAAAAACGTCAATGGAGCAGAGCTGAGCTTTGTTTGTTCTTTGAAGCTTGCAATGAAGCTTGGCTCCACTTTGCTCAACTAGCAAAGCCAAGTTGCATGACATTAGGCCTATAAAATAAAAGCTCAGCTGTTTTGCACTATTTTGCACGTTTTGCACTATTTTTTTAGCTTATGTAAACCCAGCTTAACAACTCTAAATTTGAACTGTAGTCACTCCAATCTCCAGTTCTACCATTCCTCCGTACCTGTACTAGTGCACTCTGGGAGTTAAGAATCACTGAAAAGGGCCAGTACCAGTAGACCTTGAAATTTTTTTTGCCTTCTGATAAGCTTTTCCAAATTCAAATTATTTAAAAGTTCGTCAAAAAACAAGTTGTTTTAATTTTCTATCCCGCCATTAGCAGACCTAAAAGAAGCATGCGCAACCAGTAACTTACTGACATCTGACTAGGCAGCTAGGTCTTAAGTCTAGTAGCTAGTAATAAAAAGACCTGCGCACTACTAGTACTTGTGGTCTTCGCAGCATTTCCAAATCTGTAGATACTGCATACTATGATAGCTCACTTCAGCAAGTTGAACACATGAATCTGCAGATAACTTTAAAATCATTGTGTCTACATAGCCTACCTAAGTCGTTACCGGAACCTTTAGATTTTAAATTAGCTTTTTACTCCAGCGAGAAGCAGCAGCTTCAGTTCCGACGCATTATTTAATTCGAATTTCGATTATTTTGGCGCTCACTGATTGCGCTGATCACTAAACCGTAAAGTTTATTGAAGCGTAAAGTAAAATTTAATTAATTTCTGAAAAGTGCTATTTTATTAGAATGATGAATTACATCATGCACATTTAATTATTATTAAAGTCTGCCAGCAAAATTAATAAATTACGCTGACAAACGATGGTATACTGCAAGTTGAAAGCTTAGGTTGTTTGGTTTATGCGGTAGAGTGAAGGTTAGCCGCTTGCGCAACTGTCTATCATAATAATGTTGAACTTGAAATTAAAATGACTAGACACAGGTATGTAACTTAAAATTGCTATAGCATAAGTAGTGAGAAAAAAGACAACAATAGCTTATTGAATGACTTGTGAAATTGGGGTTGTCATCGGTTTTATTTCAAGTGGAAATATACTGCAAAATTTAACTAGGCCTATATCAATTTGGGGTAGATGACGCATTCTGTCTCATCAAGCAAAACAGCTACACAAATGCTAGTTTATAATGCTTAGCATTTACGTCTAAGCAAAATTTAAGCGCATGCGCGTGGTAAGGCCTTGAAAAGCAATAAATCGCAGACTACTATGGCTTCCGGCTTTCCGTTTTGCTAATGTAGCAACATTTACCAATGCCCGTAGATAAATGCTATAAAAATTTAAGATGGCTTGCCCAGCTCCAATATCTGCCAAACACGCAGATAAATCTCAGAAAATTTTTAGACGGCTCGATTATCCTACAGACCAAGTGATCAACTTAGATAAAGCATGTAAGGTTTTTGGTGGTTGGCCTTAGACCAGGGGCGCCAAAGTTTTCTCCAAGAGGAACAAATTTCATAATGTAAAGTACCCGAAGGCTAATAGTCTTTTGTGGTTCTATGTGTTTTGCTGCTCTTCGTAACAAAAATGGTTTCTGTTGCAATTATGACGTAATAATGGTTTAAACTTTTCTCGCCGGTTTTTGTCGTCTCAATCAGATAGTCTTGTCGCATTTACAGCGTAAAAAAGCAACCTCCAGTTAGATTGGACAGGCTATCTAACTTTACATGTGCTTGTAGGCCAAAAATAATGCATTTAGCAGCAACAAGCGCGGGCCGTATGAAAACTCATCGAGTGCTATATGAAACAATTGGATTTTGCACTCAATGTTTCCTAAACTAAGAATTGCTTAAAGTGCAACCCGTTTTTTGAGTTTAAAACCAATCTATTATCTAAAAATTTTCCCCAAAGATCTTAGTTTTAAAATTCACTTTCCCGAAATAAGTTATTTAACATTTTCCCAAAAATTTTTTTGGCTTTAAAAACAATTACACAAGTTATTATTTCAGGAATTATTTCCCAAAAAAAATTAATGGGTTTAAAATCCATTGACCCAAAACAATAGTCATAACGCTCACCCAAAAATTTAATTTGGGTTTGCTACCACATTACCCAAATTAATATTTGCAAAAACGATTACCCAAAATTTATTTTTGGGTATACAGTTTTTAACCCAATTTACTTGGGACACAATTGTTTATACCCAATGTTGTGCTTTGGGTCATGCAGAACCCAAAATCGACTTTGGGTTTTTGCTTATCATACCCAAAAAAAATTGGGTTTTTGACCGTTTTTTTTTGGGTAATGCATACATTTGCCCAAAATTGGGCAATGCGATTACCCAAAATTTTTTACAGTGTATATTCTGCCAGCCGTAAGCTGCATATAGGCCTTACCAATTGTGAAATTGAAAGGTTATAGGTTGTTGTAGCGGTGTAGCACAATATAAGCATATTATTGCAGTAAATGGGCTATTTTTATGCTCCTTTGCATTAAAAAGTAGCTCTAATTAACTGATTAGTTTCAGGTTAAAAATAAAAACAGAGAGTTTTTAACATAATGACGCGCGTGCTAACATTTTTTTGTATAATTCGTAATTATTTTGCTTACAATTTACCAATTAGGCCTACTCACGTGTATGATTGCACAAACGCTCAATACTCATACAGGGTTGTATAGACACCTGAAAAATTTGCACGTACAGTAGGTGCAAGTGCTAAAGTGCATCTATGATTCAATACTGTAATTGCTGACAGCGGCTACTGTTTTCCGTCTTTTCAGGACTCATCAATGTAGTTGGTGCAACCGTACAATCTATACTCTAAGTTAACATGGAAAAAATTATTTGTGGTTAGTAAGGGTAACAACTGATCGGGATATTATACCACTTCAGCCCCTTTTCTGTCAAACCCATTAACTTCAAGCGATTAACATATGCTAATTTGCAGAAAGAGTACTAAACTTCACGTCAAATGTATCTCAATTTCATACTGCATTAATGCGAAGAAACGTTTACATCTTGGCAGATATAGAATTACGTGGAAAACAAATTGTGGATCAAATAACAAATGAAAGTTATAAATACACTGTGGGTGGAAATATCACTGCCGAGAATTCCAACGATTATGTGGACATACGTTTTTCGAATACTTTAGAAAATCATTATGCTTGCTTTGTTTTTGAAAGAAACTCGCGGTTTGGAGGAGTTACAACATGTATGCAGGCATTAGGTAAGTGATGTTGCAATTGCTTTTTCATTTTTTGTTTTGAGTAAGTATAATGATGGTTTAAAATACAAGAAATCCTGACTCGAAGTAGAGTTTTCGTTCTTTTTTCCATTTCTTAACTGTTTTCTTTTTGCTTTGGAAATTTTGCTCCTTGTTACGCATACGTTGAACAAAGATAATAATTTATTTGAGAGTATGTTTATTCTAGAACGCGCTCGTAGCTTGGGTAAGAATTGAACCTAAAGTCTTGTGATCACGGCTTTATAAAAATGACACATCGGCCAAGGACGTATTTTGTTTTGCCACCCTACAAGCATGATATTTTTTTGTAATGATACCAACCCTGTTTCCAATATCTAAAACATAATTAATACTTGCAGAAACAATAGTTGTAAAATGCGACTGAATATTCATTTTTTTAACCTTGTTTCTGTTTCTTTTTTTGAGATTTTGAAAGATTGGTTTCTAGTTGTCAACTAATTAGGTATTAGAGCTTTAATTTTTTTACAATTTATGACATGGTACTTGGTTGCCTGCATAACTAGTTCATATACGTAGAGTTAGAGTATAAGACGACAGAAACGTAAGGTCGTAATAAGACCATTTGGGGATCGTCTCATAATTTTCCTTACGAATCGACTATCTCATTTACTGAAACCTTCGTTTATAAAAATCAACGTCACGTTTTATTCTTTTTAAAATAGCCAAAAAGAAGAAAAAATTCCTTTCAAGAATAAAGTTAGTGTTTTTCAATTTTGCCTCCAAAACCTCTTGACCCAGTGATTAAACAAAAGTTTTTCCGCCAATTAACGTTGACTACATGATATACATTTGTTGCGCGTGTGTGATCAAAATTTTGTATTACCTCTATTCCGAGTCAATTCATGAATTTTGAGTTAGTAACTAGCTGTGCCTTGCTAATGATTTCCTTTCGCTTAACACAGCGGGCACTATAAACAATTTTTTTTTTTGTTAGAAAGTTATATTTCTTCAGTCAGTAATGAATTTATGTTTTGAAAAACGGATCGATCTACTACTTTTCTATGAGCTATAGAGATCTGTACTATTATACTATTTACTTTTCATTGTAAGGGTATCTATCACGATGTTAAATGTCACGAGTTCGGACCACATAAAAGACCTTATTGCTGTTGTGTTATCCACTTGCACTTGGTTAAGCGCAATATTCGACTAGTTTTGATAACGTCGAATATTGCGTTCAACCAAAGCCAAACCTAGTTTTGATAACCTAGGTGAACTCTTGTTGACTTAGCAAATGCAGCTAATGAGAAATGTCTTCATAATGCAAACAATAATTCGGGTGAAATATGTTACTGATGATTACACTTTTTTATCCATGTTTTCAAAACTCACTCTTTTACTTTTAATTGCGAAGCAAAACTTAAAGCTAATTTTTAACCATTAACTGCAGGCTGTTTTTTTTCTAAGCCGCATAAATGCAGCTTAGTTTTTTTTATGCTAGTGGAGTATGCGCATCGTGGAAGATGACCTGGGGCGGCATACTATGGTCTTCGTAAAAATACGAATATTCGTTATTCGTCTTCGGATTTTCTATTTGTAAAGTATTTAAAAGAATAATTTTTCTTCGTAATCGTTTCATCTCCATGAGCAACAACAAACTTCAAAAAAAAAAAAATTTGTTCGTAAAGTTTTTAACACAATTTTGTACGTAAAATTAAAATTGCCCAGCGTACCCTCAGAAACTTACAACGTTTTTCAAATTTGCAACTCTAAAATCTTCGTATTCGTATTCGCAAATTTTGGTTCGAGAATACGCTAATAAAAAGCAAACGAACAAAAGACGTCATAATCAAACCTATGCGACATTCCAAAAACACAATGATCTCTATTACCAAATAAATGCCAAAACATGTGACTTAAATTAGTTAACGTTAACGGTATAATAAGTCCATTGCTCTTTTACTGTTGCTTAACTTACTGTTTCGACGAAATGGCCCGAAGATGGAATAATGAAGAAGTCAATGCACTGGTAGAAAAAGTTGGTGAAAACCACCACTTTTTGACTTCAGCGTTGTCCTCAACAAAAATTAAAACCATGGTCGAAGACAAATGGAAAAAGATTGTCGCTGACATCAATGCCATGGATGTGAACAGTCCACCGTACCCAGTCGACAAGGTCAAACGAAAATGGCTTAACCTCAAGTCGATCAGCAAAAAGGCAGTTGCCTTTTACAAAAAGGAGTTTTTAAAGACTGGTGGGGGTGTCAGCAAAGCTGATGTCCCTACTGATCTTCAATTTAAGATCTCGGAAATCATAGATGTTTGTACCGAAGGTGTGTCAGGTACGCTGCTTTGTGACACTAGCAGGAACACAAACGTGTCATTCGAAGAGTCACAACAGGCAGATGCCGATGATAATCCCAATTCGATAACACCACCAACGAAAAGAAGAAAAAAAAACCCCACTTCACGAGAAATCATAAGCAGAGAAATTTTGGACGGACAAAAGGCGGTGGTCACAGCCGTAGGTGAAGTTCGCGACGAACTGAAAAATCTAAATGCTACGCTTCGAAGGCTTACAGCTGTAATGACAATGAAGTTTCAGCACAAGGATAAAAATCTATCCGCATCTTCTCAATTTCCGGAAGACTATTTTGCCCATTTGCTTAATGCTCCATTTAATAACAAATGATTTTTGTGTGAAAATGTTTCATGACAACTATTCAATTTGTAATACAACAGTAACTGGATTCAGCGGTGCTTTGTTTTTGTGTGCTCATAGGACTTTTTAGAGAGAGGGGGGGTCCTGAGTTTTTCAGAGGAGCCATAGGCTGGAATTGGAGCGCAGCCCCCAGAGCTGGCAATTTTTTAATTTCATAAATTAACCCCTTTTTTTAGGCCATTTTATTTCAATTTTGCACTTGCACTAGATTTTATAAACTAACGATTTACTGAGAGTCGTTCATCGGCTACAGCAGAGGAGGGGGATCATCAATTTCTAATTTTTCAAGCAAATAAACAAATAAACACGTCACTTTAATTTAAAATATAGCATTATTTTTTTTTGCAACTACAACAAACGATTTTGCACCAAAAGATTCAATAAAGCACCTAAAATAGATCTTGCATCATTGTGCAATTGCGAGTAACCACAGTAATTTTCATTTTATTAAGGTGATCAAGATAAGTACTGTAGAGAAGCAAACGCAAATTCGCAGAACTGCAGGGCGGTATTAAGGAGCAAGGGGCCCTAAGGCTATTTTCTCGGGAGCCTTTTTCAATCCCTAAAAACACATCAAAAAGGAGTTTTCTCCGCCAAATGAGAATGAAGACCAAAAAAATGTCTTCACTATTTTCTAGAGGGTGTTTTTATCCAATTTTAGATTAGGAATCAAAATAAATGAGAAAAAAGGTCTTTTGGCGGGAGGCTAAAGCCCCCATTGCCCCTCTTTTTCACGGCCCTGCAGAAACGCTATTAAATATTAAGCATTAGAGATCTAAAGCAAAAATATTCAGAATTTTAGAAGCCAAGAAAGCATCTGATGGTCAAGGTAACATTTTTACAATGCGTTGTCGCTGATGAAGACCGCAGGCTGTACGCGTAGAAACTTCATCATCATCTTCATTTTGCAGATTGAGTTGTTCCATTTTGGGAAGAAGTGTGCCGTTTCGACGGCATATATTGTGCAAAACGCAACAAGTTAAAGCAATTTTGCAGACTTTTTCAGGCCCATAGCAAACTTTCCGATCAAGAATCCTCCAACTCATTTTGAGTACGCCAAAGCTACGCTCAATCACACATCTAGTTTTTCTGTGCAAAATATTGAATCTTCTTTTATCTGCAGTTGTAGGATTTCCAAATGGTGTAATTAGCCATTTTTTAATGGATACCCACTATCCCCTAAGAGCCAGCAGTCACCAAATTCATCATTTTCAAATCTATCATAGACAGAAGAAGATTGCAATATAAATGAATCATGGTGGGATCCCGGCCATCTAGCCATAACATCTTGGAAAACAAGATTTGCGTCACAGATAGCTTGCATGTTTATCGAATAAAATTGCTTTCGATTAACATAAGCGTATTCGCCATATGTGGGGGCTATCATTGGGATATGTGACCCATCAACAGCGCCAACAACTTTTGGTATTCCTGCAATTTGCTGAAGGTCGCTAATGTTTTTTGCAATTTCCATTTCATTCCTTGGCATGTGGATGAACTGTGACGCTTTACTCACAATCGAATTTACGAAAGAAGAGAAGACACGACTCACTGTTGGCTGAGAGACGTGCATGAAGTCCTTGCTACAGTTTTGATAACTGCCAGACGCAAGAGTCTTCAGACTAATTAACACTTTATCAAGCAGCGTTAAATCTAACGAACGACTACGACTTCCTTTGGATTGCAAGTCTTCTGCAACAATACTGCAGATGTAGTAAATTTCCTCTTTTGTCATCCGAAATTCTTGTAAGACTTCAAGTTCGGTTTTTGTTTCCAAATAATTATTACGTTCTGCAATTTCATGACATCTGCTATCACTTAGTATCAAATGCGCTAACGACATGCTGTAGTAATCCTCGTTATTTCCTTGATAACTTTTGAGCAAGAGTGTTTAAAAACACGCAAGTTGGCCTAAAAAACGTTCGTAAAATTTTACGAGTAGTTTTGAGCATTCGTGAATATTCACGAATATTTTAGCATTTTTACGAAGATTTTAGTCATATGAACAAAAAATTTTTGCAACAAAATTGTTCGTTACGAACAAAAAAATCTTCGTCCGAACAGAAATTTCTTCGGCCGAACAAAATAAATTTTCGTACGAATAAAAAATCTTCGGCCGAAGATTTTTTGTTTGGACGAAGATTGTAAAAGTTTTCGTAAAATTTAGAAATCTTCGCCCGAACAAAAAAATCTTCGTCCAAAGATTCGTGAATTCTATTGGTTACGAACACCATAGTATGCCAAATTTGCGAAAACCGAACGTTTGTGTTTTTACGAAGATCATAGTATGCCCCCCCTTGGTTGCAAGTCGAACTCACGAAACCTGCTCCGGAGCCCAATGCACCAACCACTCGACCCACTCCATGTGCATTAACCGCAGACTGTTTGACCGATTATGTGTTATTATGTTGCTCGTGCGCCCCTAGCGGCGTTAAATTTTAAAAATCAAAAAATTTTGCTTGACCTTTATCAAAATTGCGGAATAAGATCTTTTTCAGAACACCAGAGCCTATATAGCAATAAACATTGTATTAAAGAGGTGCATGTTTAGATTATTTTATCAACGTAGAGCGCACAGTCTTTAGCCTGTTATTTTACGTATGATTTACCAGTGATTTGAATAAAAAATTGAAATGTCTTTTCAATAGAGTATTTGTTGTGACACTGGCTCTGTTTTCCGTAATTAGGCTCTTTCGAAACCAACCCAAAATAAAACGAAACACCATCTCCTTCCTCAATTTCTTTTTCTAAGGACCCAATTATCATTTTTAGAAACCCAAGTTGGGTTGTCGAGGTTGTCTTAAAACGTCTTAAAACAATGCAAATACTGACAAAGGAAGTGAGTTGCTGTTTCGGAGATTTTTGGTACGTGGTCAGGATTAGACAACCTGAAAAGTTGCGAATAAAGAAACTGAACTTCTCTTAATGAGTTGTGTCAAGTTTTGACCGATTAATACAAGGTTTTGTTTATGGTATGGCTTGAAAGATCGAAATTATTTTTGCAGAATCTGAATCACCTGTCAAGCAAGAAGCCAAGGAAGATGCTACGCAGGTAGGGAAGGTGTTGCTGATGCGAGTGGTTGCTTTAGCGAGTGGTTGCTTTAGCGAGTGGTTGCTTTAACTTTCTGCGAAAGTATTCGGCTTGAAAGCTGCAATATTATGTGAAGGAACAACTCCTAGAACAGTGGTTTTCAACCTTTTTCAAGTTGCGGACCTCTAAGTTAGGCAATTTGTTGTTGCGGACCCCACACAAATTGACGCAAATAGACACGATTTTAAAATTGTTATTGAAAGTAATTTGAGTGAAAATCAAAGGCTACCTTTACCAGGGATGCCTTTTAGTTGCCGCTTGCTAAAAGCTATCTATTTGAGGATATGATGGGCCGCACTTATTTTTTCAAGTAAAAACCTCTAACTGCACTAAACACGACTCGCTGCTTACGCAAAAACAACTCACATTTTCGCATTGGCCTTGATAACAAGTTGTATTTTGGGAAAGGACCAATATTGTTTATTTACTCATTCTTCTTCTTTCGGCTTTTCCCTATTCGGGGTCGCCACAGCGCAAAAGTTTTCTCGATAAGACTTGGTCAACTTGTCTCTCTCCCTTGCTCCAACCATCTCCATGTCTTCTCTCACCGAATTCGTCCATCTTCTCTTTTGCCTTCCTCTCTTTTACCAAATTGTTTATCTCGTAAACTCCATTAATATTGACAGCCAGCAAATGATTGCGTCACTGAGCTTCTTATTTATCTGCAGACAATTTGTGTCTAGCTATTCTAGATTATAGCTTGGTGCTGAGACGCTGTAGATGCGCGTATAATCTTTATGATGTAAAGGTCTGACAGGAGTTTGATACCCACATAACTGCGCATATAGAGACAGAAGGCGCACGCACTAAGCGGAGGTTTTGTAGAAAGCCCTTGCCAAAACAACATTCCAGCCTCTTTGCAGTATCAGTACTTCAAGCGTAACGGGGGTGTTTTTTCTTAAATCAAACATTTTTGCATTACTGGCGGAGGTCTTCTGCAAAACATACCATTCACCGCTCGACCTTCTTAAATCACGCTTAGATCGTTTCATGTCACTACTGGTCTATTTCACACACATTATTATTAGCACCAGGAATTTAATTATGAACAAGTTTGAAAAAGTGGAGTAGGCCTAAATTGCAAAGCCCGTGTAACTTCGTAGTTATACGGATTTTGCTGTATTGCAGTGCGGAAAAATAAATATTGGAATTTACTAACACTACAAATGTTTCTGCGGGCGATTTAACATAAAAATCTTAAGGAGGCCACTGGCCGAAAAATTTTGACCCACTGGCTGGATCCGGGCCGCAGGTTGCCGACGCCTGATCTTAGCTATGCAAATTTTGGCACAATGACGTGATATCTGGATCAAAATCTGTGAATACAAGACGTCAATTACTGTATTATGAAGTAACAAACGATTTTTCGCTTTCGTTTTAATGTGTGTCGGAGCACTAAAAGCATTTTCGGCTAAGTATGCTTTTCTGTAAGGCAAAATTGTATCATTCCAGGCAATAACGGCTCAGATGGCCGAGTGGTACGAGCGTCCGCCTCGGGAGCTGTAAACTTGGGGTTGATTCCGAGTCGGGTCTAACCACTGACTTTAAAATTGGTAGCCTATCCAGTATTCACAACTTCCCTGCTTGATGCTCACCATTGAAGGGCCAGTGTGAAGAACAAGCCGGCCAGTTTACTTGCTGTGCCGTTGGGAAAGACACTTTGCGGGATTGCCCCATCTTGGTGTGGTAGACAGATGGCTGGCAATTCCTAAGCGAGCTCGTAAAGCGCACTAATCGCTTTCTCGTGATAGGAGGATAAATATGCTACTAAATACAAATTATACAACAGTTCCAGGTGTGGTAGTAATTATCTGTCGTTTCTCTATCCAGAATTTGACGTACCAATAAGAAAGTTTCAGCCCCAACTGTTGGTTGCAAATTAAACCGGTGCCTATTTCACATTTTTATATCATTCAGAAAAAGATCATTATTTAAAATACATTAATAATTACTTACTAAACACCGGTACTTCAAAAAACTGCCCTATTTTTGATGAAACTTTCAATACTTTGGCGGACCCCTTGCGGACCCTTTAGCCCTTGCGGCCCCCTTGAAGTTATTCGCGGACCACTTGGGGGTCCGCGGACCCCAGGTTGAAAATGACTGCCTTAGATGTACTAAAAAAGCCATCACAAAAATTTGGCGTATGGTAGTAGCTTGGCAACATCAATTTGTACATTTTTTACTGAAAAAGCAAGGTCCAAAAGGGGGGGGGGAGCATGGCGCAATGGCCTCCTTAATACATTCCTGCTTCATAGTCTTATATATTTAGGTCAATCTATACCTGCTGCTTCCGAGGTTCCAGTCGCGTCATCTAATGAGACAAAAAAAGTGGATGATGAAGAAGAAAAAATGGAAGTTTGATGACATCATCAACATTTTGGCCAGCTGCGCAATTATAAAACTGCATCTTCTTTGCCTTGGAATTGTGTAAGACTGTGAGCTGCTGTCAACGCAGCTCAGAAATAACTTCGTTACATGTTTTACCTCCATATGTCTGTGTAAGGAGAAAGGCGATTTCACACTCTATTCTAGATTCAATTCAGTTTTTTACTTTTTATTTGAAATTTGTATATTGTCCAATAAATGAGCGTGCGTGACTGTTAACTCTACTGACAGCTCGCCGATTATACCAAAACGCCTGTAAAAACTGAAAGTAAGCAAAGACTTGATGACTTGCTGTCTCCTGGTCAAGGGGCTCCTCCAGTCTGTGTTTTGCAACCGTTGTGTAACTGTTGTGTAGGCTATATACATTTTGATTGGAAATAGTAACTTGACAAATAAAACAACTGAACTGAACTAAAATGCCAAATGGCTTGCGACAAGTAGACTGGATCAGAGTACAGAATGCTTTATTTTGTTTCGTATTATAGGCTTATATTGCTTATTGTTAGTGTTTCTGTTACTGGTGTTATTACTGTTAATTTTTCTTTTTTATGCACCCTGCTCTGTTCGTTATGCTAGTAAATTGGTACTGTTGGCATTACATTGTTTGTTTTTGTTTGATTCTTCATGTGCATCACACCGGAGTTTGGTGGTTGTGTTTGGTGAGGTGGCAGCAGGCTTTGATGACCCTTGTGGTCTTCAGGGGTGAGAACTCGGTCGATTTTTAGCGGAGTTCAAGTTGGAGTTCAAAAGATATTTGCAAGTCCGAGTTCAAGTTCGAATCTAAGAATTTTATTTTTTGTGTTCAAGTTCGAGTTCGGCAAAAATGACCAAGTTCAGCGAGTTCAAGTTCCAGTTTGCAGCCCTGGACTTTGTAGGTCGCAATGGCATGAACAAATAAACGACATGCAGCTTTCTTTTGGTAAAATCATAATTACAATTTACACAAAACTATATTTCGTAGTGATCTTTTATTTGTTTTCAATAATATCTTTCTAATGAACTCAAACAGTTTTATGCGAGTTCAAGTTCGAGTTTGGCATAATGATTGAGTTCTTTCGAGTTCGCAGCACTGGTGGTCTTTTCGTGGTTTCCTCGTCATGGGACACCTCCAGTCTGTGTTGTGCAACTCTTGTGTGCATGCATTTTGATTGGAAGTCGTAACTTGACAAATGAAACAACTGAACTGAACCATTTCTTTCAAAATCTAATAATCGACCGGAAAATTGATTTTAGGCAACTGTACGCGAATAGCCAAGTAAGGTTCGCGTGAAATGGCGTCCGAATTTCCGAAAATCTCTCCAAACGAGCCTAAATTTAATAGCTAATATCTTTGATGAACACCTAAGCATAGAAAAAGTGCAAGAAAAAACTGAGCAATTATAAGAAGGGCAAGTTGATGCTAATGGATATGCTGTCAGCGTTCAAGACGGTGAGATTCTTTTCGGAGCGCTTTCATCACAAACGAGGCATGAAAAAATAAAAGCTTTATGCAGTTAAGTTACCTTCGTTGCGCACAAAGAAATGCCAGCAGTATACATTACGTAAGCTTAGATTCATTTTCCATTTCTCGCTGCCTGACTCCTCAACTTTAGTAGCAGCAACACAGCTACGAACATGAAACGTAGAAAGAATGGGCTGTAGCCTACTGTACTTGTGTTTCTTCTCTGGGGGTCGCCGGTGATTAATCAAGATGGAGTTGATCCCGGTAAGCACTTTTCCAAATGGTTTAACATGTAGGCCTACTGTTGACCAGGTGCGGATCCAGAAAGTTTTGGTGGGGGGGGAGATGTAATTTTGAATTACGTTGAATGTTAACTAAATACAAACACGTTAAGACGTTCAGACCCGGAAACGGGCGTAAATAAATCCTTTGAAAATGTTTCATGTCAGCGGCGTACCCAAAATTTTTTTCGGAGAGGAGGCACCAAATTTTGTCTTTTTTTCAAGGGTATTTTTTTTTCGGCAGAGTTAATTTTAAGCAACTTAAGTACCAAAAACGACTCTAGGGGGGTCTGGAGGCATACCATAATGGCCATTTTAGTGTTTTTTGAACAATTTGTAGGCAAAGTTTTTATATTTTTTAGCCCCTAATTTTAAATACTTCAACAAACATGATGCATTTCCTTCGCACAGTTTCGATTATGCGTGCAGGCCACTTTAGGCATGTTGTTATAAAGAGGTTCGTAATTATGGAAAAGATTTATTCATCCAAAGCATTGTTGAAAATGGCTGGTGGGGAGGGGATGCACCCCCCCACATCCCCCTCTGGATCCGCCACTGCTGTAGACTGGCTTTGTCTACTTGCTCCACAGTCCACATGGTCCCTTTAATCCTGAACATGAAGCGGGGAAGCTTTCGGTCCACCAAGTTTTAAGTCATTGGTTGGCTGGTTTAACCCCACCTAGGCGTGAACCGTGAAGCTCCACCGGTACACGTTCCACTCACTAGGGTATCTTCTACGCTTTTTTAGTATAGACTTTGCTATATCAGTACCAAGCACTGCCAAGTCAAAAAGCATTCTACGAATCTTAAACGTGTAAGATTTTTCTACTTTTGCATGTTCATCATAAATAAATAGTGCATTGAGGTAAAAACAAACTTGGTCAGTTTTCTTGGTTTCGATTTTAAAAAGTTAGAAAATACTTCGCTAACCCTATCGAATTATATTTTTTTTCTAGACGCAATATTTAAGCGGGCTTCACACAGAATCCGGTTAACGTTACGGTACGGAGACGGCAACTATACGGTAACGACAGACGAATACATTATGGAAGTTACGGCGAGCGTTCCCACAGAAAACGAACACAAATATAACCGTAGGCTAGGCGAGGCTAGAAAGCAGGGAAACTGAAACAAGAAAGAGGTTACAAGAAAAAAGGTTAATTAGTGGTAAACAAAAAGAGTATGCAGTGCTTCAATTGGCGAAATAGGTATAGGTAGGCCTGTTCGCTATTGATGTCAGAGTTTAAAACAAAAGTTATCAAAGCGCTATTCAGCAGTATATTCCTTTTTTTCCTCTATACCTGTACCCTACTGGTAATGTTTAAATGAAAGAATAAACCAAACTGAGAGCAACAAATTTGAATCTTCCAACTTGTTACCGGTATGCTATTTGAGTTAGGTAAATACCTTATGATAAGCCGACAATAATTAAGCAGCTACTATAATGCGTTTATAATGTAACTAGTAGTGACTTTATTTTTACTCTCTACATTATTATTAATTATCAAGCACTTTGCCAGAAAGTTGAACATGCATTTTACTGGTGTGAAATAATCAAAGCATTTTATAGCAGCTTGGTTTTGAAATTGAGTGATTAATTCCAGTTACTAGAGGAGTTGCTGCATACAAGTTACTGATGGCAGTAGTATTGAAATTTTTGTTGCCAGTTTAGACTATCTTTAGAAAAACTGTTGCAAATTTTTTTTTTTGATAATTATCGAAACATTGATTTTAGACTGACATGGTAGACTTAAGCTCTGTAATAGTGGCTAAATATTGATGTTAGACTAAAAAACGTGTCTATGTTCAATTTATGACATGGTGAATGTCATCCACCTCAAACTGTTGAAGAAAGAAATGTTGTTGCTTGCCTGGCGGCACAAGTTTTGATACTGCTAAAACAAAGCTTTTGCAGCTCTTCCCAGATAACAGCATTGAGCAATTCTTTCTGAAGAATGGACTAATTTATTACAACTTGGCAAAATCTTGATGGCAATATTTTTAAAACTTTGACATATTGTAATGAAGGATGTCACAGTATTGCAACATCCTGCAGACCTTAGAATTACCAAGATCAACACCCTTTTCAAAAAGTACAATGTGTACACCCTATCACCATCAATCTGTTGTGGCGCAGATGCATAGTCTTGAGTTCTTGTTAATATTTTCCTTAAGTTTAACATTGTGATGCAACATTTTCCAAATAATGTTTGTAGGTGAGCTACCTTTGTGCTTCATTGTTTTGTGTTTCACAAAGCCTGAATACCCTAAAGCAATGTTCATCGCTGCAACAGAGCTAAAAGTATGGGCCAAACCCTGAGTTGTGTATGTGATTAAAATGCGTGTTCAAAAGCATGAGATAACTAATTTTAATTCTTGTAAATACAATTATAATTTTCAAGCAGTGTAAATTTAATGCCATAATTTTTACGTGAGGGGGTGCACAAATTTTTAAAGGCTGTTGTGTCTTTTGTACACACTTTTCATTACTTTTTGTCTATTTTATGATTTTATGATTACTAAAAACACTGTCTGGGGTATTGATGGAACTAACTGGATTGTACCATTATATGGTAACTGATGTGTAATTACTGAATAAAATTCAATTGTAACTTTACTTTGTATTGATTCATAAAAATAAACATAACGGAAAGCGAGTCCCAAATAAAGACACAATGCGCTGAAAATATTTCATTTACTCAAAGACAAAAAAAAAATATCAAAAGAGTAAAAGCCAAGTTGAGATTAAAGAAAAGTTCTTGAAAATAAACAAAACACAGGCGATGGCGTGTGCTGAATATAAACTTATGGAGTAAATTGTACGCACAATAGTGTTTGTGTCAAGTTCAGTACACACAACAGTAAGGGTTTTCAAGATATTTCCAGGCTCCAGACACTTGCAAAGCAATATAAAACTTTCACACTCTAAAAAACAGATCAGTTCTGAATAGTTCAAGGCAAATCAAGATGTTGCACCAACACAATATATCATTCAACGAAGAAGCCTTCATAAAGAAGCACAAACTCTTTCTTTAACTTGTAAACTTTGCCAAAGGTAATTTCGTAATTTTTTATTGCATCAATGATCACTATTTCATATTAGGCAACAGGAGTTTGGAAAGATTGTAGAAACAAGTATGAAGGTTACTGCAATTTTACATTTGATAAATTATGATTTGGTTCTTGCAGCTTACTACATTAATCGCTGACAAAACAATAGAAGACATAACTTTGGTAATACATGCTACCATTGTTAAATGTGCCCTATTCAATAGTAAAAAAGAGCTGGTTAAGTTCAGAGTAATTTGTAAATACAACATCAAAATTAACAACCATTCAAACATACTAGTCAGAAGTAGGCAGCTACTAGAATGCTTTAGCCAATCTACTCTGCTACTGGTAGGCCTACATGTTTGTCAAGTAAAAGATCAGAGTCTTCCCTACACTAAGTGTAATCATCAACTTTAAATTGTTAAAAACACACCTACCAGCATTTACGATTGTTGACAATTTGACGGATGGTTATCCAAAACTTTGTCAATTTCATCTGGCAATGAGTGCACAGCTGATACAGGCAACTGAATAAGCCTTGAGCAGTGTGCATATACTCAATACATGCATCAATTTTCTATTTCCAATGCAAATGCAGCGGCATGTCTTGTAAATACCCCAATAATTTAAAATCCACATGTATAAATATCGTAACTTCAAATGCAAGGATTTTTCAAAATACCGGTAACTTACATGGCACCGGTAGAACTTCACAGGATTAATGATACATTTACAACAAACTGGTATATATTCCCATCATTTGCATTTGAGCTAACATTAATTCAAAACCGGTAATCATACGTAAACTTTTAAGTGTTTTTCAATCATAAGACTAACCATCTATCTTTTTTATTCAAAAAAAATGTATAACCAGTATTATAACTTCACTAAACAGCTAAACTAGCCTGCTGAAGGAATGTTAGCCAGCCAAACACCACGCCTACATTTAATTCCCAGCAAGCTCTAAGAAAAGTGTTTGGCCTGAGCCAGGATGGTACTGAGTCAGAATCATGCACTAACGCATCTAGGCTAGGCGTTAGTAAACCTGCAAGTGCACATTAACCAACCCAGGCCTATCCTACACGCAGAGTCTAGGCTACAGTAGCTGTTACACATATCTTGCAAAAATGAATCAAACAGTCAAACCAATGCCATGCTTTTTCATTATAACAGCATCTGTCACAACTTCCATTACCATGGACTGAGCTTCTTCGATGAACAGCGTTCTCACGGCAATCCGGAAAAGACAAATTCATTTTATCTTTGCCGTAACGCCGTAAGAACCCGGAAAATTGCTTACGTTACCGTAGGCGTTGGGCTGTGGGAACGCTCAACGCATCCGTAACGGAGTCGTAACCGGTCCGTAACCGTAAACCGGATTCTGTGTGAAGCCGTAGGTAAGGCGTAGGATGGATAGCCTATATTTTAAGCAAAATGCTGTAATTCTCGTCGTTCCTGTAACATTGAACGTCTTCAGCTAAGCATAAACCGCGACGATGCAGTGGCGTACGCACGGGGGGGAGGGGGAGAGTTCGGGGGTCAAACCCCCTCCCCCCATTGACAATTGGAAAAAATTAAAAACCGCTCTTTTTGGACCAATTAGCGTTTTTTTATACACAGATTGTGTTTTTCTGTGCTGTATCAAATTGCCCATAACCTCGAGAAACTTTCATTGTAATGCAATAATGCCGGTAGTCAAACGTTTCTGGTGTGCAGCGCTTAAACCAAAGGCTGGCTCAAAATGTAAGCCTGGACAAGGTCAATGGGCACTAAAGCTAAAGTCGTGTTGTGATGTCATAAAGACATTGTTCTCAACGGCTATGGTTGGACCAGACAACGTTTCAGCGCAGAAGGCATTCTTGGAAGAGAACGGTTGCAACGCATGCAGATATTCCGCTTGCGATGTCATAATTTTGAGCCAAACCGGCCAGTTGTTGTAGTGGTTAAACACATCGCTATCGGCGCGGGAGGTTTTGGGTTCGATTTTTGGGCCGGTACCGGCCGTTAGTTCAGTTGTTAAGCGCACAGGTTATCGGTGCGTAAGGTCTGGGGTTTGATTCTCGGGATGGTCAAATCGGCACAGTGTCGCCAACGACTCGCTACCGCTGCAACGTTTCTGTGTTACCCAAGCGCTAAAAGATGGGCCCCAGTGACGCTCGCAGGGGTCGGGAGTCAGCACTACCCTTCCCCTTTGACAATTGCAGAAAAAACGAAACCTTTCTTTTTTAAAACGAACCGACTTTTCTGCATGCGGAGCTTGCCGAAATTGCTATCATGTTTTCAACCCAAACAACACCATCCCCCTCAAAACATTTTAGCGTAAACCATTCCCTTACAAGTACAATGATCATCCCTCCTTACGTCTGCGTGAAAAGTTGTACCTTCCCCCCATAAGTGTTTTTACAACTCGAGCACTGATTACAATGCAATGCTACAATATCGGTACCCGGTGGTCAAACTTTTCTGTTGTGTTTTGCTTGAAGTGCATTTTTGTCATTGACGTTGCCGTAAAACAATTAAGAAGTAAAAGTTTCCTTAAATGCGGTGTATCTGCAGTAACTATGGCTGCACATAATTTTTTTTTTTTTAATCTAATCAAATCTTGATTATACTCGTTTCATAAAATTCGTTGTTGTACCGAAACGTGGCATCGAGTGGCAGTGCCCGACCCCGCGGCTTAGCGCCTGGGCAACGCAGCTCAAAAGAAACGTCGCAGCGGTTGCAAGCCGTTGGCTACACTGTAGCCAGCCTAGTGACCGGCCTGGGAATTGAGTCCCAAACCTTCCGCATCTATAGCAAAATCTTTTAACACTACGCTATAATCGCCCGCTTTTTTGAGAAATTTTATTAAAATATAAAAAACTAAATTGACACTGCTCTAAGTGCCAAAAGTAAGATAAAAATACTGTCAAAGACGACCATAGACCAGCGAAAGATCTGAAGAGGCCTAGGGGCGCAACGAGGGGAGAGACAACAATGCTTTTCGTACCTTAAGCTGACTATCTCAGGAGCTAGAGTTCTTCGTTTCCCATAGACACCCCGATTATGTGTTTGAAAGCATCTGGTATTGACGCTGTGATTTGGCAGAAAAATGCTTGGATAATATCTACGCTGTTTTTGACTAATCGGATGATTAGGGATTCCTCTCGCGCATAATTTATTTTAGTTTGAAAACGTTTTGGCAGGGAGGGCAGTTTTTTCTTATGCTCCAATGTCTTCACTTTTCAAACCCTTCATAATGAGTGTACCGCATATTGACTGTTTATAACAAGGTTTAGCCTATATGCGTTGTTTATATTAATGTTGGTTCTTGAAAAATGCTTTTTTGGAGAAAAGGAATTGCTTGTTTTACCCCATGGGTGCACCCTGTTTGTGACGTTGCGACAGCTAGCCAGCCTATACTTTAGTCATTTAACCTTCCTATGGCCCAAAAATGATTTCAACTAAAATTTTTTCAGAAAATTTTTAACCACGGCCTGACAGCTTGAGTTTCTGTGAAACCTCTTCTCTCCTTAAATGAAACGCAAAGCATTAAGCAAAAGTGTGAATAAAATATCTTTGTAGTTTCCTTAGTGATGGCATTATATAGCTTAATCATGGTTAACTGCAATTTAGGCTGTAAACATTACCATACGATGCACTTTAATACCTCTAAACTACTGTAATTGTGATGTAATATCTTTACGTCATCACGATGTGACGTCACAGAAACCCCCCATTGAAAATTCCTGCGTACGCCACTGCAAAGTTGGATATCCAACGCAGAATCTATATGTGAATCAATTTTCGGTACAAAGAGCGGATATTAATTATTAAGTAAAAACCGAGTTGGTTTTTAGTGGCTCAAATTATAGAATAAAGATGATTTAGTCAAAAAGGCGATGATGAAGTATAAATAGTTGAACTAGAAGTTCGCTTGAACTCTTGACATACAGGGAAATTTTTGCGCTAGCTAGTAAGGCCACGGATCGCGAAGTTTAGCTAGATTTACGGCGGTTTGCATACTTTAGGGGAGGCAATTGTCACAAAACAATTTTGGATTACTCAGTTAGTTCTCGCTTCTGCAAATGACAAATCAACTGCTTGCTGTTTTTTTTGACGTTGTTTCGGAAACAGTTTACTTAATTCTGTTGTTACTTGCGGTATGATGACCAGCTCGGCTTAGTAAAGCTGTTGGAGTCAATCCACTGATGAAGCTGCTTTTCTTTATTTCATAAAAAGGTTTAGCAAAACTAACAAGGGGTTTACGCAAATACCTGCCAACCCCCTGAATATCATCTCTACAGACAGAGCTTTATTGAAGATACGGCTTCCCAATATCATACACTATTGAAATATGAGCGAAAAAATTACCGGTGTTAGTGGTAGGTGGTGAAATGATATTTCGTTTTATGCACGTAGCGTTAGCTTCGTCTTAAAATGACATCTTGTACTTTCACACAGCGATCTACAATATCGATCTTCTTTCTTGTTTGATACTAAAACTGACATTAGAAACAGCAAAATAATAAGATTACACAAGATTTATGATAAAATGACATCATAATCAAATGTTCGCTCTTAAATTGTAAGATTTTCCTTCGCAACTTAATTATTTTTATGATTTTGAGTAAATTTGTAAAACTGGGTTACCAGAATCGCGCTATAAAATAGTTTTCGAAAACGTCCAAAAATTGCGTTCAACGCTATAAAAATGTTTGAAATTTAAAGCATTTAATCTGAAAACACAGACGGACCGGTAACAAACTTCACACGGACCGGAGGCGGGCCGCGGCCCGGTGGTTGCCGACCACTGTGTAAAATAACCTTTAAAAATAAAGTGATATCAAGTAACTTATCTTTCTACATTATCTTCTACTAAATTTTATTTGAGTAGTAAGGGAGGGTGTAAAACGATCTTATTATACAATCAACGCCTTCACGCCGGCCGTAGGCCTATTTAACTGCAGGGGCGGTCCATAAGTTTATACAGCATCCACTACATGATATGTAAATGCAGTAATTTGTAGCCTACAGTAACGGTTAATTGCAGACTGACAATGTATGGGGTGCCATTCGTAAACCCTTACTTTCCTACGTACTATAGCCTTATTAACGATCCCATGTGGTATATCACATAGGTATGAACTAACTTTTCATTCCTATGTGCTACATCACATAGGTATGAAGTCTCGTTACTATGTGCTATATCACATAGGTACGAACTAACTTTTCATTCCTGTGTGCTATATCACGTAGGTATGAACTAAGTCTCGTTCCCATGTGCTATATCACATAGGTATAAACTAAGTCTCGTTCCTATGTGCTGTATCACCATGGTAACATAAATAGTGTTGAGATCAGCCCCCAGGAATGCTCCGAGGACTGGCACGGACAAAACTACGGATTCTATTTTAAACAAGATTAGCTCGACCTCAACGTCCGTCGGCCTTGAACCTGGCGAAGCTCATATTCGTACTGCTCACAATCACGTATATGGAACGAAATACGATGTATTGCTATTGTTACAGTTCAGATTCAAAGGGGCAGTAAATCAGAGATGTTTCACAACAGAATCAACATCTTATGAACCGTTAAGGATAACTTACACCTATTCTAATTCAAATAGAATAAAAACTACGTTAAATTACACTAGCACACCCAGTTACGCCAGGTCGGAGAAAGTATCATCTAAAGCTATCAGAATGCAACACTAGACCTACTACACTAACAGTCTCGCGGATGGCTGAAAAGGAAATATACGTCTACCAGTAGGCTACTGCAGAACCACGTGCACGGAATATCAACAATTAAGAGCTAACTATCTAATCAACCAAAACATACCTGACAAGATACTGAACACTTACGTAATTATCACCAGCAATTATGCACATAAAACAGGCTACACGTTACTTACTAACACTGTCTAGGAGATTAAGATAGATTGACACAACCACACGCTCACATAGAATCAAGGGTGGAAACCAAAACCCAAACTTAAACCTGAAAACCCGGTTTTAAAGGAAATTTTTGAAACCCAAACTGAAACTGACACCTACTGAACCAATTTTTTGAAAACTTAAACCGAAACCGTTTTTTCTTGAAACGCCAAAACCGAAACTGAAATTAAAACCTGTTCAGAATTTTCTAAGGTTTTTGGTTTTAAAATTGTCATCACCATCCTTACCAGAACAGTTCCTTTAATGCTGAGCGTCAAATAGAGAAGCTGTGAATACTAATTTTTGAGTTTTCGGTTTCACCGGATTTGGAATTATACCCAAGTCGACAACTTCCGAAGCAATTGCTCTCCTCACTCGGCCATCTGAGTTGCAACTTATCATCGCAATACAACAGAAACGCTCAAAAGTACAGCTCTTACATAACCAGTATTTAAAATAAAATAGCTTTTCTGGATGAAACTTAAACCGAAACTGAAACCCAGAAACCGAAGTTGTGCGTAAGCAAAACTGAAACCGAAACTGAAACCTAATTTTCAAAAGCCGTGAAACCAAACCAAAACTGAAACCTGACATGTGGGTTTCAACACACCGAAACTGAAACTGACACATTAACGCCAAGCAGCAAGTGGATTAGCAAGTAGCAAGTAAAAGACTGCAGGTGGATTTTTTTTATCGCCCGATTAATAGTGAGTTCGGGAGAAAAAGATTGCATCATATTTGCTTAAAAGTATGGGAGTCAATATCAGATGAAAAAAAATTCTGCTCGTTTTCAACCTTTTAGCGACGTTACAAATCTTCGGTTTTGACCCTGTATAAGGACTCGTGATTTTTGGTACAGACGTACAAGGCCACTTTTTTTTCCTGTATGTACTGTCAGGCTTTGCCAGTTTGGTTTTTCGTAAATTTTTACTGTCTGGCTTTGCTAGATTGGTTTTCTGCAAAGTTTGTCAATAACTTTTTGTGATTTTATGTGTTTTGTGTCGTGTTTCCGTTGCTGTAGAGGAAGGAAGAATGTTTCATGTTTCTGTGTTTTCTGGTGATAGTTTGATGTGTACGATAGTTTATACATCTCTCTTGTTCAAATTAAATGTTAAGTTGCCGCCAAGCAAGTAGTGATGGAGTTCTCGAGACCGGTCTCGGGTCTCGAGTCTGTCTCGAGACACATTTTTGAAAGTCTCGTCTCGGTCTCGGACTTGAACTTCAAGTCTCGATCTCGAGTCTCGGTCTCGAAAAGTCATGGTCTCGAAAATTGAGAAGTCTCGAGACTCAAAATCTTGGTTAGGCCATGGACTTCTAAATAGTAGAACCTGAACTGGAAACTGGTTAACTGGTGGACAACATGAGGCCAACTATCAAAAACAATGCATCTCGGCATCTCGCTAAATTCGCACGGACACACATGCGCAATAACAACTGTTTTACTCGCGTTATCAAATGCACATACACGGACAAGCGCGCAAGTTTTCTCTTTCGCACGTCTGTTTGCTGAATGCGATTTTGCTATCACGCAGCTCAGTTTTCGCTATCACGCAGCTGATTTCTGGGCCTCATTTTGTCCTGTGGCGCTTTCAGTTTCCAGTCCAGGTTCTACTATTTAGAAATCCATGGTTTGGCGTAGGAGTAGAATTTTAAATTTAATTATTTAATGCAAGCAACGCAAACAAAGATTCGATTGACTTCCTAGGTCTTAACACCTCTTAAATTGCTTTCCAACAATCTCGTTTATTTATTCATTTCGGTGAAATTTTCATTTATTTCCGTCTATGTTTTTAAACTGAGATCGTGAGAAACAAAGTTTTGCAATAAAACCTCAATTTGTGATAATTGGCTACTCAGTAGGAGATACTTGAGGTTCGAAAAAACTCACGTAGGGTCGTGGTGACCTGTTATTCATTACTATCTTTGTTATTGACTTATCAAAGGTGTGATGTAAAACAGTCTCGAGGGAAGAAGCCGCTTAAGCGGTATTATTTGATGTTGATCGTTGTTGAAGGTGCAAATTGCCACTGTCTGCATTTTTGCTTTCTGGTAGTAAATGCTCTAAACCTTTTTCTCGTTCAGGTCCCTTGCACGTGGACCGAGTTTGAGGTGGTAGCATGGCAGTGCGATGAGGTTTGGTCAAGGAAGGTTACTCAGGACAGCTCAGACCTCAAAGTGATTGTTTTCAGTCTCATTCTGTTAAACAGATCTTTCGTAGTATGATACAGTTAAGATTGCAGACTCAGAATGATGAACTTAAGTCTACTTTGACACTGCTTTTTTGTAAGTATCAAACATAAGGAGTAATAATTAGGTCCAGTGAAAATTAAAATAACTTGAAGTATAAACCTGTGGATAGTGTTTTGCTTCAGAGTAGACATGGGCGACCGAATGGGGAAGACGCGTGACTCTAAAAGATTTTCAGATCAGTATCGGAGAAATGACGTCTTGATAAGAAATAATGCCGTAACTCAGGTATTTGATTTACATCATGGTGTTTGCCGTGTACTAGGACCACTAGGTTACTGAATCATTTATTTTGATGTCTTGTTTATGAAAACATAATCGCACATTTTACCAGCCTTCTTGTCGTTAAAATAACTATCTGAATGCAACTGCTTTAGCAAGCCCGCTTTATTTTACATTTGAACGACCGGTCAGCGTTAGTAGTTAAAGACACTGCCATGGGAACGTGAGGTCTACGTTTCGATTCTTGGTCCGGTCAAAATCGCACGCTGTGTCGCTAACGTCTCGCCATCGCTGCGATGTTTCTTTGGTGCAGTGTTGCCCAATGCCCATGCACTAAGCCGCAAGTTTATGAAAGCTTTTATTTTAAGTTGATTTAGCAACTCGTTTCGAATTCCTCTAGATTGGTCCACGAGCAGTTCGGTAATGAAACTTAAGAAAATTTAAGATGCATTTTATATGAATGTCTTTGTAATACATTTATATTATAAGAATATCTTTGTAATACGAGTGACATTTATGTTTAGTTTGAGTTAATTCGTTATAGAGTATTATTTCATTATTTTTGTTGAAGCAATTTGCATTACGTCTCGTAATTCGGCAATAATAAAATTTGGGTATAGTCATCATAAAGAGTACGACGATGAAAAAGCAGGAAATTAAAAACATTCTGCGATATGCAAGTTTTGCCCAACACCGACAACAATCTCTGATCGTTCAGGCACAACCTCTTCATTTGTTTGGCACATGAAGAAATGCCACAAGTCACAGTAAGCTATTGCATTATTTTTGAAAGAATGATTTAATACACTAACTAACTATGTTATAGGTTGTAATGGTGGATAATAATTGTGTGCTTTTGCATGTTTTGTATTAACATTTTTAACCGTTATATGCCGAAGTAAATAAGTTAAATTAATGTATTGCGCGTCTCAACCTGATGGCATTTTGCATTCTAAGTTGTTGGATTATTATTAACACGGCACTGGAGGGTGCTAGTATGGTGGTCTTTGTTGTAAACCAGGCTTAAATTCAATGGTTTAAAATTAAAGCAATGTAAAAAAAAACTGACAGTCACAGTTGACGAACCTCCAGGACATAAAACGAGATGTTGCCTTAATGATATCTTTAACAATACTGCAGTTTTGATCTTTTTTGCGTTAAACACAGCTTGTTAAATTATTTCCGTCTCATTATGCACATTATTTTCTGCACTTAATTTGTGTGACATGCTTGCGCCAGGCGATGCTGAACACGGCTTAATTTAGCGGAGAGTCAATATCGTCGTCCATTTATTTTTTGATATTGGATCCGCTTTAAGCTTCGACTGGGGCTACACATATGCCGTATTGTTACGTAAATTTTTGTCGAAACGATTCTATTATTTTTCTGTTAGTAATTTTATTGAATCTGTAGTAGTGTAGTGTAAATTTAGCTTTATTGTTTTATAGTTACAGCGAATATGAGCAAGGAAGTATTGGGAAAGGATCGGAAAATGGAGCCGGAACATCCGATCAGCTCAGTATTGTGAACTTTCTTTCGCCGCAGCTGAATTTTAGCCAGCAACATCCGCGGCAAAAATCTATTTCCCACTCGATTGTCAAGAATTTGGTAGTGGGGTGCTCGTTACCGCTGTCAATTGTAGAAAATGGTCACTTTCGCCGTTTCATGGCTGATCTTGAACCACGGTAATCGTCAATGCAAAAAGCTTAAATTAATTTTTTATTACCAGTTCCAGGATCAATCACATGTAGTGCAAGGCCGATACAAAATATTAAAAAAAAAACCTTTAAACTGCTTTTAAAGTGAATTATTTCAAAGAATATAACGAATTATATTTTTTGTTCACTAGATACAATCCAATCGCAAGATCGACAATAACAAAAAAAACTTTACCAGATATGCACGAAACACTGAAAAAGAAAATTTTAAACATGCTCTCACAGCAAAAATCAGTTTCCTTGACAGTAGGTATATGGAGCGACCGAACAATGCGCAGCTACCTAGGAATTACCGCATATTTTGCTAGAAAAAAAGTAACTCAACCAGCAGGGAAGAAGAAGCTCTCGTCGTTGCTGCTAAAATTTCGGCGTTTCCTTGGTTCCCACACTGGTGAAAGCATAGGGTTGGTTTTCGAAGAAGCATTGGAGGAGTTTGAAATAATGGACAAAGTGACCTATGTGGTAACGGACAATGCTGCAAACATGAGAGCAGCATTCAAGACTCAATTCCCCACTGTGGAAACTGAGGCGGACGACGACCATGACGAGTTGGGAGAAGTGGACGATGATATCTTTCAAGGATTATCTGAAGCGGATGAATTAGATATGCAAGCAGCAGTTGAGAATACTACTAAGCGAAGAATTTCCTGCTTTGCCCACTCCTTGCAGCTAGTCGTCGCTGATGGCTTGAAAGAAGCTAGAAATTTGTCCACTCTTTTACTGAAAGCAAGCCGTCTTTCAACTCTGCTGCATCGCAGCACAATTTTCAAAGAAAGGTAAATATATAGCTTGCAGCATTTTGCCAATTTTGTGCATTATTGTAATTTTTTTAGTTTTGTATTAGAGCAAAAAAGCATTAGTGCAACATGAATTTGCCTGCCTACCTTCTTATTACATGTTTATGATATTTGCAGATTTGAGAAAGCTTTTGGAAAAAATAGATCAATTCCAGCAGTCAATAACACGCGATGGAATTCCACTCTTCATCAAGTGAAATCTATTTTAAAATTGCGGTTGAGCACTCTTTCTGAAGTATGTGGAACAGAATTCAAGGAAGCAGTGTTTACTTCACGAGAATGGAAATTTTACAAGAAATGAAAGATATTCTTGCTCCTTTTGCTGAAGCAACAGAAATGACTGAAGGTAGGCTGCATGATCTGTCACAGAATTACTGGTACCGGAAAATGCCGTTTAATAGTTGAACATGGCACCAATAAGACGAGACGGTAAACAATGAGCTAATCTTTGTTGTTGGCCTGGTGGCACTTCATTAAGCTCCGCCTACATGCCTTTAATTATTTCGATTCTAAATAAAATATTTTCTAACGCTACGCTAAGTTTTGCAGGGCAGGAGGCAGTGACCGTCAGTCTGGTTGTACCTACAGTTCTGGACATCAACTCTTGTTTAAGAAAACATTCAAATCTCACCAGCTCTGCTGCTTCAGTCACTTGCAAAAATATGGTTCGTGCGTTAAAAAATTCTCTTCAAAAGAGGTTTGCGGGAATATTCAGAAACTGTGCAATGGGTAGCGTTCGCAATGAAACTATGCACTTGGAGCAGCCGTTTGAAGACGATGTGTACTTAATCTCAACAACATTGGATCCAAAGTTCTCGCTTCGATGGCTGGATCTCGATGTGCAATTGAATGGAGAAGACGAGACTGACAGCCGTATACGCAACAGAATAAAATACAAAGTCCAAGGTAAGGTGATAGGTGATACGGGCGTTTAAAAGCAATGTGTAGTTTAAAGTATCATCACTTCAGTTTCTTTTGCTGTTGTAAAAATTTCTAGAAGATAACAAATACCCGTAACCACATCAGCGAAGTGTAACTCAACAACAACTTTACAATGTACATCTATATATATTGTATCGACCCAGGTTGTAAGGTTTTTCATTTGCGAGTAAACTTTTATATCAATTTTAACAACCCTGCACTCGGCCAGGAGCTGCAAACGGGTCAACTACTGTGGGTCAACTACTGTAGTTCAGGCCCAAACACAAAAATTAAAGCCCGAAACTAATGTGATTCGAAGCCCTCTGAATAAGAAATCGCACGTGAAATTTGATATAGATCTAAAGCAATAAGTAACGGCTTCTAGCTGTGGGCTTGTGCATGCTATGCGACTAGAAATCCATAAAGGCGGCTAGTGGTCTTCCTCAACTTACGTCCGTCTGTGTAAAATGCAACAAGATAACAGTTAAATCGACGCATTTTATGTCATTGTTGAAATTGAATTGTAAAAAGGCTATATATTTTTTGCAGAAAAGATTATCCGAGCGGCCGAAAATTTAATAGATGATATGGACGTGGAGGGAAGCACATCTGAGTTGGCGAATTGTGGACGCTCCGAGGAAGAAACGGCACAGCAAAGAAACATTCCACGTCTCTTGAGCAAATATTCGAAAATTCCAAATGAAGCAACTTCCAAAAGATCAACAAGCGTTCGGTCGCATTTGCTAAAGTATCTGGAAATCACCAACGATGGTGAACATTTTAACGAAAATATTTTCGAATTTTGGGAAACCATGGAAAACCAACTACCTGCCTTACACAAACTCGCGATGCAAGTTCTTTCTGTGCCAGCGTCATCGGCTCCTGTGGAGCGTATTTTTAGTACCGGAAGTTTGATCATGAGACCTCATCGATCTCGGCTATCTTCAATTAATCTAGAAATGCTGGTTGCATTAAAATGCAATCACAGTCTTATTGTTTGAATTTGGTATAGGCTTACTTTTTGCGGTTGCATTCATTTTTTACGTTGTGTTTCGTGATTATTTTTGATTGCAATAATACGCCATTCAAGATTTTTTGGTTCTGTTACTAATCTGCACTTACTGCAAGCAGGACCACTGCGAGAGTTTAAACACAGAGAACGCATTGCCCAGTTTTGGCATCGAACTGGAATCTCTCTTCTTGAAAGACGGGCGCTTGATCAGTTGAGCTACGCCGTCACCTCTTCATGTGCTTGTCAATAGCACGTGGCTCAAGTTCGTTTTTTTGGTTTATGGTCGGTCTACTGTATTGCGGTTGGCCGTTTGCTTAAGGAGCAGCCATGAAAAGGGTTGTCAATAGTCAATACGAATAAGTTCTGCTTCTAAAAACTTGGGTCTCAAAGTCTCGTCTCGGTCTCGAAGAAACTTACCAAGTCTCGATCTCGGTCTCGAAAATTTTTTCAAGTCTTGGTCTCGGGTCTTGATCTCGAATTTTTTCCAAGTCTCGGTCTTGGTCTCGGTCTCGACCATCTGGGTCTTGACTACATCACTACAAGCAAGAGTTGGTACGGTACCCTTGTTTGTGTAGTATCTACCTTTTTCGTTTATTTTTAATTTTTTTACCTTGTGTTAGTGAAGTTCTGGCTAGAAGTACAGTAGCCTTAGATGACCGTAAGGTCTTGCGCTGTGTCCTTCCACTAGTGCTTTGTTACGTGCTTTTGGTAAACAAATGGATTGATTGATAGCCAGGTTTCCACCCTTGCTTAGAACTCTCTACCAAACAGCCATTTAACCAGCAAAACAAGATCGTCATAGCAATATTACGCACATGAGAGCAGTGAACCGTAAAGAGGTAAAATTGATTAAAATTTAGAAAGAAGTTACAATTCTCACAGTGAGATGTAGGTATGAAGTAAGTCTCTTTCCTATGTGCTGTATCATCATGGTAAGATATAGGTATGAACTAAGTCTCGTTTCTTTCTACTATAGCGATCATGCGTGACGAATGTGCGATTGGCGGGAATTACTCAGCATTTTTACCTCGAAGTTGTACCTTACCCGGCATAGACGTCTTAAATTGAAGGACTGGCGACTAGCACACTCGGTGTTTTAACCTTGGGTCCCAAAAAGTTAGTTTGAAGTTTCTCCACAATTTTTGAGGCTTTTGCTTTTATACTTTCTGACGACGTTTATAATTTATTCACACGCAATTTTTGAAAATTCGAGGTTGATTGGACTACGGTAAGAGACCCGAACTCTCAATTATTTACAAACACCCCAAAATTTGTCATTATTAGGTAACACAAATAAAAATTAATTTTGAATCATATTTATACCATATTAATGACGTTATGATAGCTTCTTCTTTTACCTATGAAAACTCTATTGCGGTAATTCGACTTTGTTCAGCTGCATCTTTCATTGCATGACGGAAGTAAATAAATTTAATCACCTAACTTTTGCTGGTTAATGCGGCAAACCGAGCGTAGCAACGTATTGCATGTTGCGTCAAGGCCTAAGTACAAACGGTATTATTTATTCCTTGGTTTGTCGCAAATCGCGAAAAATTTAATGCATATTAAGAACATTTCCACTTACATCATGTTGCGAAGGCCCACTCAGTAAACACAACTTGGCGCTGGTTTAGTGTGTGATCTACCTATATTTGGGCTGTACAAGAGTGATAGAAAAAACAGCCGGGGTGTTTGAGAAGGAGAGAGAAACTTGGCAATTAAATTTGCACTAGGTTAGATTATGTGGCACATGCTCGACGCTCTTCATTCAGAATTTATTTATGTGTCACGCATAGACCCACATATTGGGCAGGGCCAATTGATTGGCTTTAATTTTGCCAAGCCTCCTTCTACACGGTAATCAGTACTTTTTCGTGTTTTTAAAGCTCCCGCATAAAGAACAGGCAATATCTTAATAATATGCTTTGTTCTGAGCAGAAAAAGGAGTTTGTTATATGAAGTACCGCATAATTCAACCCGGTAATGTACTTTTAATACAGTGATTCTCAACCTGTGTGCCGCGAAGAATTTTTTAGTGTGCCTCGTATATTTTTTTCTTTGATCGTTTGTACGACTAATCTAGTATATTTTTCTGCAAAACCGAATTCATTTATTCTATTTTGTTGGCTCAATAAAAAAATTTTAGTTGTTTTTCTCATACAACTGTTACGTCGTAAAACATGCTTCATATATCTTCAGCTTCCGATTCAGCGGACAGAGAGTTATCAAAATGCATGTGGCAAGTAACATCAGAAAGAACAAGAGTGTGTGATGAGATAAAAGTCTCAGCTCCGAACGCAATCCAGCCTCCTTTAATGTAAGAGTTACTATTATTTCTCGTTTACGATTGTATTTTCGATTCTTAATTCTTCAGTTTGCTGTTCGTTTGAAACCGTAGAGAGGGACAGCGCTGTTGCGGGATAATAGCCCTCATCAGCCGCACTCAGGTAAGGATTATTCACGGTTCAGAATGAATGACCTTGATGGGATCTACCATCCCTCCCCATAAATATACCCCAAGAAAATTTAACCTTTGTGGTACGTAGACTGCTACGTCATACTCCATTTAAATCCCCTTAACGTGGCCGGGGTGAAGAGCAAAAACTATAAAGTAATGCCCTTACTGGCCTACTGTTATAGCCTCCGACCCGACAAGAGGATGTCGTTATGACTCCTTTTCAGTAGGCCAGGAAGGACTTTACCTTATAGTTTTTGTTTAAAACTATCGAGCAGAGCCAGTATACAAGCCTAATCGAGAAGCTGCTTATAGGTATTGAAGGATGCAGCAACGTGGCTTGGGTGAGAAAAAAAGGGTAAAAGAAGAGAGTCTGATGATCCTGGTCGCATATCTAGCTCAGCTAAGCTTGCGAAATCGTAAAAGCTATGACATTCTAGTGAAGTCATGTGGTTACACGAGATAAAATTAAATCAAATCTTCATTATACTCGCGGTATTACGCCGAAGCGTGTAACGAGTGGCGGTGCCCTATTCCGCGGCATAGCGCCTGGGCTACACAGCTCTGAAGAAACGTCGCAACGGTGGCGAGCCATTGGCGACACTGTGCTGATTTGACCGGTCCGGGGTTCGAACTCAAGACCTCCCGGACCGATAGCGTGCTTTGTGCGCTTAATAACTGAGAAAACTTCAAGTCAAAACCACGATATAGTGAGCCGTCCCATGAAACAGGTACGTTCGAGTTTAAAATATTGTCATGTGAAAGTGTGCCGCGGATGAATTTTTGATTCTTTTGTGTGCCTCAAACACAAAAAGGTTGAGAACCACTGTTTTAATACGTTAGAGCAAAAAAACGTGATAAGTTTGAGTTAAATCTGAAAACTTAACAGAGAATAGAAAAAATGTAGTAAAATTATGACGATGTTCGTTTTCAAGTGACGTCATCATTCTATGATGACGTCATCGACATTTGATTCTCTTGGAAAATGAATGTAAGATTAAAGATAGTTTAAAAATAAAGTTTTAATTTCACATGAGTTGCAAACCAATTAGTGGGCACAAGTTTGAACAGGACCCCCTATTATCCAAGTACCAGGCGTAGCAGATGTTACCATTAGATTTTTATGCTTTCCACTGCTCCGTTCATTAAAAGACTTTTTATAGCAAAAGAACTGGCTATCGACAATGTTTCGAGCGCCCAAGGCACATAAAAAAATAAAAAACAAACGCACAAATAGCTTGAGAAAACTACGCTAAAATTGCGTTTAAAGTGACGTCTTCTCCGGCTGCTGTGACGTCATCACCCCATCGATACTCATTTTGGAATATTTATGGAATTCTTAAGGTACATGGCAAGTTTCACGCCTCTATCATTCTGCTCTTAAACATACTTTTTGAGAAAACCTCGTTAAAAATTTGGGACCCAGGTTTGAAATACCGAGCATGGCAGTCGCCAGTCTTTCTATTTAAGTCGTCTATGATAGGGACTGCTGGTACTGTTCAGTTTCCGTAAGCGAAAAGTTGGGAAATGCTTGAATTGTAGGCCTAGTCTAGGAATATTTTCATTGGCAAAGCAGAGATAGATGAAGGTTAACTTAGAGTACCTTTTAGTTTTAAGTCCAATGCTAGGTTAGAAAGGTATACGGATTCAGTTATTTATTATTACACTGGTCACAGGGAGATTAGCTCTAGATTGGGTCAGAAGGGTTTTCATGGCGTGGAGTTGTTATTTTACTGCGGAGTAGTTATATTTTCTAAATTTGACTATTGGCCGTCAGATCGACCTGATTTTCCGAAATATATCTTCAACAATGCTGCGTAATTCCCGCCAATCGCACATTCGTCACGCATGATCGTTATAGTAGAAAGAAACGAGACTTAGTTTATACCTATGTGGTATAGCACATAAGAATGAAAAGTTGGTTCATATCTATGTGATATAGCACATTGGAACGAGACGTAGTTCATACCTATGTAATATAGCACATAGGAATGAAAAGTTTGTTCATACCTATGTGACATAGCACATAGGAACAAGACTTAGTTCATACCTACGTGATATAGCGCATAGAAATGAAAAGTTAGTTCATACCTATGGGACATAGCACATAGGAACGAGACTTAGTTCATATCTATGTGATATAGCACATAAAAATGAAAAGTTAGTTTATACCTATGTGGTATATTATGTGGGATCGTTAATAAGACTTTTGTACATAGGAAAGTAAGAGTTTAGGAATGGCACCCCATAACAATGCTTCTACGTTTTGCAATTATATTTTTGTTTTTGACGACAACTGTTTTGTGAAAACGATATCAGCAGCTTTTGAATGACACAGTAAGCTTAAGGAAATTGCATCTGCTTTACTTAAAGCAACAGAACTCAGCAATAGCGCTTGCTGTTTTTGCAGCGCTTGCTTTAAAACGGATTTCTATGGGGCGCCGTTTGGAAAAAATTATTTGCAAATTTTCCACTTGTTTTTTGGCTTATTTCAAGATCACTTTTTCCGATTTAGGTAAATCAGAAATTTTGCTAAATTAGAAATTATGGGGCGCCGTTTGGAAAAAAATTATTTTCCGATTTACTAAATAAGAAACTTCCGTTCCATTGATATTTCTGATTTACTAAATAAGAAAGTTTCTTTTCCTGTTTGTTTTTCCAATTTACTAAATAAGAAACTTTTGCTTTACTTATTTTTCTGATTTACTAAATAAGAAACTTTTTTCCTATTTATTTTCTGATTTACTAAATAAGAAATTTTTGTTTTCTGATTTAGTAAATAAGAAATTTTTGTTTTCTGATTTAGTAAATAAGAAAAGTTTTTCTTATTTATTTTTCCTATTTAATAAATAAGAAAAACTTTTCTTATTTATTTTTCCGATATACTAAACAAGAAACTTTTTTCTTATTTATTTTTCTGATTTAGTAAATCGGAAAGTGGTGCATTCGCTTTTTTCCGATTTAGAAAATAATTTGGAAACACTTTTATGATCGTGATTCGTGAAGACGTGAAAGACAAGAGTAAAGGGGCCCATATAAAGAGTCAAATTGAGGGTGAATGGCTCTCAGGGTTAAACGTGCCTCAGGCCTAATTTTGGGCAAAAGGAGTCAAAGGTCCTCAGGACAGGAGGGTTGAAGCAATAAATGAGCCTTAGGAATAGGATGTTAATTTAGAGCACTATACATATCCTATGCATAACTGGGGCTCTAAGATAAATGGGCCTCAGGGCATTTGAGTCAATAGAGGATATGGGTCTCAGCCTGTTTTGATCCCTGGTATAGATGTAGGAGACAGGGGTGCAGGGAGGGCGACTGCCCCCCATTTGTAAAATTTGAAGATGTCGCGACCTGTGTCGTCAGGTAGGGTAAAGACTTTTGTGTAGCGATTTGAAAGCAATTGTGTATGAAGTTGTAATCTGGTCTTGTCTAGAATAAAAAGTTGTAGTCTGTGGTGTATGAAGTTGTTATTATGTTATAGTCGGGTCTCGTCTAGAATAAGCCGTTCACGACAAGACTAAGCGATCTGCCTAGGATAGTGTTTTTACTCATAATTTCTCCCACTTCAGGGTTGTTCACAGGAACTAAGTTAGCTGCAATAGCAAAACTATCACCAACTCTACCCTCACCCTAATCCTACCCCAGCCCTAACCGAACAAGCTTGCCAATTTACGCATATAATAATATCGCAGTTTCCGAGTCATATATAAATCAACTAATGGTGAATTATTTAACGTTTGTGGTATCAACTGGAAGGACCCTGAAGTAGGAAAAATTATGCATAAAAACATTATCCATCTGCGTAAGGTGACGGAAGACGTGGACGGTTTATTTTAGACGAGATCCATTTTAGTCTTGTGTATGATGTTTTTACTTGGGGCAGTTTACTGTATTGGTATTAAAGGAGAATGTTATGTAACTGTGATTTGCTGTAAACTTCATACATAATGCTTAATTTCAGACAATATTAAGTAGTTTTTGGGCATGATTTAAATGCATCAAAGGGTCATACAAGCATGACTTAAATGCTTAAAGAAAATAAGGGTTTGAATGATTCAAATGATTGATTTTTTGAATTAGGCCTATTGAGTCCCTGAAAACAGTTTTTTTCCATTTCAGGGGGTTAATGATTTACAAACAAATAATGTGATAAAATGCCAACTTAGCAGGTTCTAAACCACGGGTGGGAAACCGGCAAAGCTAAGCGGGCCACTTTGATTGCGTAATATTTTCAGCGGGCCACATTTACTTTAAAGTTGTAAATTTTGCCTTAAAAATGCACAATTTTGCGTCACAAATTTACTAATCATTTAAAGTGAGTTATTTTTTACTGTAAAATCAGAGACTTTTCCACTGTTTTTATGTCACAAACATAGCATGTAATTGAATGTTAAGCAGTTTTTAGTTAACGTTCTCTATTCTACTGGTTTGTTGTACACTTAACAAAGTTCTGACGCGGGCTATATTCAGAACTTAAGAGGGTCGCATGCGGCCCACAGGCCGCAGCTTCCCTACTCTGCCACTTCTGTTCAAAACTTACATACTGGTACGTTAATGAGTTTATTGAATAACATCTATCTTCATTGTGCTTAGTCTACTCTACAGTACATGTCATATGAAGACTTGTGTACGATAGTGATTTGAAAACAAATGTGTGTAGTTGTTATAGAGTTTTAATCATGTGTATGATGTTTTTACTACTGGTATGAGACTAAAATGTTTCGTAACTGCAGTTTTCTATAAACTTCAATTAGCCTATTCTTAATTTCAGGCAATTAAAAGTTTTTGGGCAGTGTTTTTGACATTTTTCATTGCGGTAATTTATTAGCAAGTCCTTATTTTGATTCTCATCAGTTTTTTAATATTGCAATTTTTAGGATCATCCATTAACTGGATTTGTGATTCATTTTAGTCATTAAAATGTTTACCTTACCCAGTTACCGAAATATATGATGCATATAGACTGAATGTTTGATAATTTAATAAGGTTTAGTTTGACATCATGCATCTGCTCATTTATGCAGTGTAATTTAAATTTTTGCATAAAAAATTTGGGCTGTCAAAATTTGTTTAGGCAGTGATAGTAACGGTAATAGGCATTCACGGTATTTCTTCAAACTAAATATCACAGAAAGTTTAGCAAAGATAAAGTGCTTTGTTGAAATGTTTAGTGAATACATATTTGATGGTATATAATATGATTTCTCCAATCTTTTTCATGATAGCATATGAAAATGTATTTAAGTTTTACTATGATTTACAGCCACAATTACTTCATTGCATATCGGTGCTAATTTTACTGCAATTGCCACATCACTTGCTTGCGTTCAAAAGTATTTTTAATGATTGGTCAGTTACACAAAGCTGAATTTCATTTAGTAATGTAGCATATTAGGCTATCAAAGATATATAGATGACAGAGAAGTTGCAAAAGAATGTTATTGTTGAGTTTTAGAAGTTTTTCGTGTATTTTGTACTAGGCATTCAAAGAAAGTGTTTAGTAATCATATATGTGTAAGTTGACTATTTTGTGCACACTCTATGGCATAAACGTTTTATTGTATGCAAAAGTCATCATGAAGTTCATAGCATAGAGTTCAAACATTTCGGTTCAGAAAATGTGCATAGTAGAGGATCACAAAGATTTTGTTTATCATACGAATAGGTGTTTGACCTATTCTTGCTAGCTTGTTGCTAATTTGTTCATGTTTATACTTTCTTTGCAGGTACCGGTAGTAGCTTGTGTTAAAAAAAAATGGACTTAGCAGTAGACCTGCATATGAATCACAATTCTGAGGGTGGTTATTTTGTGACAAAAAGTAGAAAGAGTTGCTTTGTAAATTACAGCTCTTTTGCTGATGCAAGAAAGCAAAGGATTGCATGAAAATGATTGCGAGTATGATGTGATTTAGTGAGCACCATCACAAACGCTACCTTTGGCCTACTTGATGCTGCTGATGACATTGCATTTGAAGGAAAAAAGCAAGAGCTACTTGTACTGTTCAACAAAGATTGCCCCGATTTAATAAATTATTTATTATCACGGTTTTTATCATCAATGAAAGCAAAAGTTTGGAATCAACGAAAACGCGTTCCCATGGAATGGAGTAATAATTATGCTGAAAGTTATAGTCATGTTTTAAAACGGCTGACTGATTGGAAACAATTGGCGTTGCCCAAACTGGTGTCCTTAATCCGAGATGATGTTGCTGCTCAATATAAAGACATTGAAAAAGCTCTAATTAATGTTGGACCCTTTCAATTAACAAGCCCTTACGAAAAGTTTAAGTTAACGTTTTCTCAGTGGTACGCAAAAAGTGCAACAGAAAGAGAGCAGCTTATAAAGTCTTTCATGAAATACGCCACTGTCAGTGGTTCGAAAACTGCTTGTACCTCTACCAACCAAAAACTGATGACTTTTCTGCCATCAAGTGCTTGTGGTAAAAAACCCGGACAGCGAAAACGCAAGCGAGCTGAAAAATCTCATCCGAAAAGCAAGGTTCCCTGTAAAGATTCCGGAAGAGCTACGACAGGGGTGGAAAACCTGTAGTCTCGTTAAGTTTCAAATCAGGCATGCACTAGAACTTGAAAAGGTCGAAGACAACAGCTCCAAGCTAAAAAGCTGAGACATCAGCAACTCAACTAGGCCTACACTTCTTTGTTTTTCAATTCACATGATTATTTGCTTGCAGTACAACGAAAAATCACGTTGACATCACTTATCCTTGTTAAATGATTCAGTTCTGTGGCCACATTTCAAAAGTATTTTATAGCTGCAGGACGTACACTTGCTATGTAAAATGGACAAAAATATTCATCATGTAAATGTATAAGCAAGCATCTAATTTATAATATGCAAGCTTTTTCTTTGATTGGGACCTTTTAAATATGTTGCGTTCCTTGGCTGCATTCATTGATGCGAAATCCTCAATTTTGACAAATATTGTCAAAGTTACGAACATTACACTAAAACTGTGCGTGACGAATAACCCAAAGTGTGACTTCCAGCGGTTCCAGTAAATGTAAAATGCCGTACTTTCAATCAGTCCTACTTGTATATAAGTTTTGAAATAGCGTAAAGTTTTTTAGCTTGTCATATAGGCTAACTTAATCACTCATAACGAGAAGATAGTAATAATTTCCGCAAGTGCTAATTTGCCCCCTTCCCCACCGGCTTTGGGTAACATGGATTTAGAAGTAGCCATAACAAAGCAAGTGTGAGTGCATTGATTTCTGAGGGTATCAATTTTGCATATCCTTTGTCTTTTTGAAGCATTTCTTGATAGAATACGTTATAAAGGTTTCTTTTTGTATTATTGCCTAGATTACCTTATTGTTGTCTTTTGTATTGTTATATCATATTGTCTTTTCGTATTACCACTTTCTTTTAAGGAGGAAGAACAAAGCCAAAGTTAATTTGTTCAACAGGACGTTTTGACAATAAATATTCAGTTGTCATCATCAGCAGTTAAAACTGTAACGCATTTGCTTTATCCTGCTGATGATGACAGCTGAATCTATGTTGTCGAAACATCCAGTTCAACAAATCACTATTGCTTTGTTTTTCCTACTTCAGCTATTTCTGTCCCATGTATATATGTTGTATTACTTCAACATTTTCGTTCAGTTCTTTGTGTGATATCGTTAGTTCCTTTTTACTAATGATTTTCGTTTTGAACTAATGATTAAAAAAAAAATATTGTGTTTGTAAGTTCGATTCGTACAATGTTTAACTCTCTAGTATAGTCTAGCGTTGATGCTTAAGTCTTCTTTGATTGTTAATGGTACAGAAGGCAGAGTTGGGCAGTATCAAGATACTTGCATTGACGATACATATCGTGCGATACTTTTGTTCATTTAAATCAATCCGAGCAAATAAACAATTCTGGCCAACAGCTGTATTATCAAGTCCATAGCGTTAATTTAACGTTTAGTGGCAAGTTTCTTCTATCGCCAAGTGGGGTGTTTTGTAATATAATAATAATAATAGTAGCAAGCATTTCTATACCCCTTGAGATGACAAACAGACTCATCCATCTGACTAAGGCCTGGTCTACACTAGAGCGACGCCAAGCTACGCGACGCGCTGCTGCCAAAGCGTCTCTGTCTACACTATGTTTTTACTTGCGCCGCTGACTGAGGCTTTGCGTTGAAGTGACGTAGAATGTAGCAAAATTTTTTGCGTTCGATTCGCACCCAGGTTTACAAGATGAATTAATTTCGGCAAAATGATCTTTTCAGCTCATGCATCTAACTTTTATTCAAAATAAAAGCTGCAAAAAAACTTATATAATAGATCATTGGTTGAATTTGCAGTCTGGTTAACACTTATGAGGATCATTTTTAAAAGTCAAAATATCCCATTCAGCTGATGCAATAAAATTTTTGCTTGTCCAATTATATTTAAATTTGTGAGACAAAACATATTAAAAAAACATATTATTAGCGTAGGCCCTATTACCTACAGTACGCTATGTGGTAGCCTGGCAGGTGAATGCATGAGTAGCTACATGGCGTATTCTCGCACAAAACTGCAACCTCATGGATAAGGAGTTGGCAAACTTTTCACACGAAAAGCCACATTTAAAAAAAAATTGAAGCCGAGGGCAGTAGTGATTGGAAGAGCAAAAAAAAAAGTCTACACGCCCTCAGATGTCCTGTCTTCTACGGAAAATCAGTCAAGAGCATAAAAGCTTTTGATTTACGGTAGGAGTTTATATCTCTGTCTGCGGGCCGCATAAAATGGTCTAGCGGGCTGTAGTTTGCCCAGCCCTGCTCTGAACTCATTGAAGTTTCGCCTGTGTGAAATTAGTTACCGATAGGCTTGTGAAATTGATACGTTTTGGCCAGAACTTAGCCAACATTTGATGTAGGGACGCCGAAATTATTTTTGGAGTGGGTGCTTACAATGACTTTTACGGCCGAAATTACAGGACATAATGCCACATTGTTTCGCAGTAACCCTGTAGGCACTATTTCGCAGTAAACCCGTAGGCACCGGTCATAAGAATAAGAACCGAATTTAAGTCGTATTAAATTAATCGTATTAACCTGACTAAAAACACTCTTTTACACCGGCAAGAACCAATTTTTATGCGTGAAGCAAATTTTAGCCCTGTAAAAATCGTAACTTAGCGTAATGATTTTTATAGTTTCGTTAAACTATTTTTCTGTCTCAGAATAATTAACGGAGATTCATGCACTCGAAGCTACTTTTTGGTAAAACCTCAGCCGATTCGTCCCTGAAACTATGCAAATTCTTATCTTTCGCTATTTTTTCTCTAGATCCAGGAGCTCTAATTGTCATGTCTCGCTACCTCTCACCGAAATATTCGGGTCAACACGACTAAATTCAATGCAAAAATTTTTTGTTCAAGGGTTTTCGCCATATTTTCTCGCAAAATTTGGTACTTTCTGCAAATAGACACTAAATGCATGATCAGTAGTCTGCCTGTTAGCGGCCTCAAAAAAGCACTTGATGCAATTCTTCAGCGTTTAAAAAGAGTTTCTGAGGGCAGTTGTTAAAAGGATAGGCCTAAAAGTTTTCCATTAACAGAACTAGGTATTGTGTGGGCTGAAGTAAAAATAAAACTTAGCAACGGTACACATCAAAAGCACATCTAAAAAAAAATAACACAAACGCTATGGTGAGAAGCACATAATTTATTCAGGTCAACAGTAGGACAGTAGTTTTTCAATATAATACAGCACATCATTTAAAATTACATCGGCATCTTGTTATGGACATAAAAATACGTATGTTGCAAGAAATATCTGTAGAACAGATTACATCTGAATAAAATCACTGTAAAATCGTGAAGCCACTACATCCTGTTTCGCCGTTGTCGGCTCTTCCGGGGGCATAATGTATCTTATTCAAAGAGAAGATGCTTTACGGTTTTTATTCAAATACAATACAAGCTCTAGCTAGCCATAGTTATTGAGCACTCTGCCAGAGAAGATTGAGCCCTACTCAGACTTGTAGAGCAGATTAAAGCAAATTGTTGAAAATAAAATATCTTTTTTATTATATACGTTCTTGATCACAATTTTGGCTCGAATTGTATCAAAGCATTTTAGCAAAATTTGGAATTAAACCCTTGAACTACTGTAGACCACATCTATGCAACGCTTAAAAATCTTGGCATGGTAAACATTGGACAACACTGCAGAATAAACATTTTACATCCAAAATAATGATCTTATTATGCTCACGATAGGTATAAAGTATTGTCTATGATTTGAGATATTGGCTTCATGTTGAGTCGGTTTGTCGAAAACGCAGCTCTGAAATCTGCAGCACAAGAACTTATCCTGCAAGCTCACATGATGGTGAATGAGAAACATTTCAACGCTTTGCATCTGAAAATAAAAATCCAAATTGTAGTTCAATGTTTGATTAGAAACCAAAATCGTTGTTTTATTTGTTTAGTCGCATTTTTATCCTCCTATCACGAGAAAGCTACTGAGTGCTGTAAGAGCTCGCTTTGGAGTTGCCGACCATATGTCTATCACACCAAGATGAAGGAATCCCGTTATGTGCCTTTCCCAACAGCTAAACAAGCGAACTGGCCATCTTGCTCCACACTGTCCAGCAGGGGAGCTGCAAATACAAATTTTTAAGTCATCGGTTCGACTCGACTCGCAATCGAACCCCGAGTCCCCCGAACAAGAACCAGACACTCTATCCCACTTGGCCATCTGATCGGTATAAATACCGTAACACTTTAAAATGAAATAAACTTGTAGGTCCATTGTAATATCACAGCACAATAATCAGCAGAGCAACCAACAGTGAAAAATACTGACTTGTAAAAAATGCCTTTGATGTCTTGTTGTTCATAGATAATTTCCATTTCGCTTTCAAAACTGGACATAAACAATGCCAAGGTGATAAGGGTTACAAAAGACTCCAGCACCTGAATAAAACAGTGTTAGCTAGCAATACTAGTAGCACAGTAACACTGCAGGTCCTAATCCTGCATAGTGCATATGACTAACACCGGCAGGAAACCTATAGCAAACATGCCATTTTACGATAGTAAGGAAAGCTGAAAACGTAAAACTTGTTCACAGTGTGAAAATGATGAACTGTAATAGCTTATATTCAGAACAGTGACCAAAACTTTAGTTTGCAAAAAAGCTGCGTTATATCGACTTTGTTAAATATTTTTCTCAATTACCACATTAAAACAGTGTGCTTGTGCGTCATAATTCACATTTTAGCAAAGAAAATCTAGTACAAGCTTTATCTTTTGCAAGATTTTTATACAATTCACTATTGCATAAAAGCAATATTGCGCATAATTCACTACTTCAACCCAACAAAAAAACTGCAATCCCCTTTCCAGTGCCGAAACTAGCGCCCCTTGAACTTCCCAAACGGAGGGGGGTGCACAAAAAGGGGGCCCAAGTAAATAGTTTGTACGTAGTACTACTAACTCAACGTATCATAAAGGTTTCTTAAATAGGCCTATTCTAAGATTCAACATATTTTTTGTCTTAACTCGAGCGATGTGGGCCCCTCATACCATATTTATGCTTTTGGCCATGGGGGGGGCCTGCAAATTTTTCGAAAAATAGCAGTCGCAAAACTAGCAAACAAACGTTTAGTGACATACCAAGGGCCCCCTCATCCTCATGCGAAAAGCGCAAAAATAAGCCTTGAAAACGTTTTTTCTTCGCATTGGTAGCGAAATGTTAGAGTATAGGGTTTCCTTGCAGCATTATTTTAGTGGGTTTGGAAGTGATCCAGTAAAACAAACTTTTAAACCTTGTTAAAACTGAGGAATTTTAAAAGCTCAAAACGCACAAAAATCCTCCAACATAAAGTCAAATTCCGCAAAATTTTCAGGGGGGACATGCCCCCAGACTTATCTGGCTTGGCATCACCCCTTCGGGGCTCGTTCTTTTGTATCACCATCCAAGAAAAAAATTTTAAGGGACCCCGAAAGATGACTTTAGGGGGGGGGAGGGGGGGCGCATTGCCTAGTTTTGGCCCTGCTTGTTTCTCCCCACTAAAGAAATTAGCATTATACTGGGGGCACACAAACTGAGCTTATGGCACAATAAATCACGAAATAAAATGCAGTAATCCAATCACTACTGAATGCATAACCAACTAACTAGGCAATGATTTGTAAAAAAATTAACTGTTTGAAGTTAAGGCTTTTTTGACAAAGTAAAATCAAACCTTCAAAACCAATCACCAACAACTCTTGTGCCATCATATCAGACACAAATGTGGGCAGCAGAATTTCATGCAACTCGTTATACAGTGACTATTCACAATATACCATACACGCAAAGTACTACTTTTTGTTGCAAAAGTGTTTATATGTGATAGTTCAGCATAACTTTGTGTAGTGCAAAAACAACTTTTGCCTTACTTTTGAAATTGATTAAGCGGATCAAAAAGTCTTTAATATTCGACTGCACTCATTACCATCACTGAGCAGAATATATTGCATTCATCACAACCCATAAATCAAAATTGCATATTTTAACAGCAAACCATTTAAATAAAATTGGATTTAAATAAGCCCACAAATAATTAGTGTTGTGATCTGCAAAAATTATAACATGACCTGTATTTTTCTAAAGTAAGATATTATGTACGTATTTGGTAAACCAATTATTACCACCAGTAACACAGTAACATACTACCGGTAGGCCCATACGAACTAGTCAATATAGTTTTACAATACACTGCTCATGTGGTGGAAATAAACTTATCTGCACAAAACTTTATCATAGCAGCAGACACATCCTGTATAGACAACAAAATACTAGCAAATCATGCATCTTATAAAAATATTGATTGCATACTTCGCTGATTGCATAAAACAATACCTTAATCTGTTAATGTAGGCTCTATCAGAAAAAACAGCTGGTGACCGCTGCTGTAAATTTTGTCACAGAAGTTGAAACAATATGGTGTGTTTTGCATAGCATCATAATGGGCTTCCACTTTCACTACCGGTATTGCACTGTAGTCAGTTTTTAAAATATCTACTACAGCTAGTATGCTGTATGATTAAAGTCATTAAATTGTGCACCAGATAATTACCTAATAATTGATAAAAAAGTGGTGAAAAGATGCAGTATTTTTACACAGTACATCTGAAGCAGTGAAATCCATATATTTTTAGTGTAGTCTATATTACCGGCATGCGTCTTGATAATTACACACTGTTCTGTGTAATTACCATATAATTTATAACTACAAACTTACTTCATTAGTGACCAGCAGAATCATGAAAATAAACAACTTCAGTCCAGACCTTCTATGAGCTAGAAATGCAGCTTTCATTTATTTAACTTTTCATAACCGGAAAGTACCTAACCAGAAAATGATTGCTGGATTGATAAACTACTGGTACCGGTACCTCTGAATTACTAAAAACTTATTATGGCTTGCATAATACGGTAATACTTCAAAAATCTAGCAGCTTGTCGATAATAAAACACCCAATTTGACCTCAGCAAAACATTTTAAAAAATGGCGCACTGTGCAAGTGCAACTAGCTGAGAATCCGAGATACACACCAGCAACCTACCCATTACCAGCAGTCTAGACTGGCTGACTGATAAAATCCCATAGTAGCCTTGATCCAGGCTATGGGTAAGGGCTAAGGGCCATTCACCCTCAATTTGACTCTTTATATGGGCCCGTTTACTCTAGTGCCCCAAACGTCCTATCACCCAATTCTGCCATACTATACCACAGCGCCTTACTTACTATTCCATACTATGCCATACTATTCCATACTATACCGGTACCATACTATTCCATAAATAGAGAGACCCGTATAGTGCTTGCCAAGTAAAGGAGAGTGAATAATGACTTTGGCACAAGTAATCAGAAAAAACGTGAATAATATTTGAGTTAGCTTGATTGAGCATGTCAACAAGAAAACTTATTCAATAGAAACAAAAATAAAATTACAGTTTAAAACAATGAATGGAATGTACCTAGTACTGGTACTGTCTACAGCAGAAAAAAGCCTCAATATTTAGCTTTTCATACCGGGGAATGCTGCACTGCTTCGCAAAGTTTGCTGATGCTAGAACAACAGACAAAGCTGCCAGTGTCAATATTTTAAACTGCTAGGATTATAAGATCAAAAACCAATAATAATTGTTGAAGATTTACAAGAAAAAAGTGTAGGCCTATTCTATTTGTTTCACAGTTAACAACTGGTACATTTACCGTATGGTAACTGTACCGGTACCTTTATCAAAACATTAGGCTAGGCCTATAAACCTGACTGCTAAGTGACAGATGTAAACTGGTAAAACTTAGCTTAGTTTAGATAGCCAGCGGTTGAGGTTTACTAAGAATGCTGAGCGTGAATAAGTCTATCCTACACCACCCAGTACCAGTATCCAGGTACCTACCTAATAAGACCAGTATCCAGGTCCTAATAAGTCTATTCTACACCACACAGTACCAGTATCCAGGTACCAGTACCTGCTGACGGTGCCAAGCAATGAGCATCAGGCCAAAGCTTCAGCCAAGCATAGAATTACCGGTATATGTTTTAATTAATTACTAAAACAATGCAATACCGGTAAGCTATTCCATGTTATACTAACGGCATTAAGCCCAGACTCTACAATAAACCAGTTATCCATTCACATTCGACATTACAACCCACACATTTCAATCCCGTGAGCACTCAGCATTGTCTTTCACCAGTGCTGCCACTAAAAAGTAGTACTTTATCCCTACATCTGAGGCTAAAAAATCCCTACAAATCCCTACGTCTATGGGTAACGATCCTCAATTACAAATACGGTACATATGAAAAGGCAATAATATCCTTGCTATATTTGCTGATGACCGCCTCGATAAGATGATATCTTAAATTCATATTTTTCCACGACAGTTTTTATGTGATGTAAAATAATCAAATAGCTACATTGTCAACGTCTACCTACCTCAACGCCTTTCACTGTTTATCCAAGCACATAGCTGATTACACAAGACCACAAATGCTTTACTGCTTTGGTTAAATGCGTGGGCCTATATAGACTAGTTCTATTATGCAAATGTATCTAAAAGAAACCAGAATACAACGTTAGATGAGCAGTAAGCACGTTGCCACAATTGTATAGCTAAAAGAGTACAAGTTTAAGTGTTATTATTTTAACTGAGCACTTTACGTAATGTAGCAATTAAAAACTTGTACACGGCATGAACCTTTCACAGTACTAACATTTGAATTTAGCACTTACAATGCCATATCACTTTGTTAACGCCTATGATGAATAGTGAATACTTTGGCGTCTAAACATGGCTTGAGTTTAAGAATTACACCATAATAGCTAGGACTGAGCTATTACTGATACAGTATCTATACGGGTACTAAAAATGTTCACAGCTGGCTGAATTGTTTATACAAAAATGCACTGCAATGCTTCAAATTACATCACTTAGATACTACAAATGTACTCAGCATATTAGCTTAATATTGCTAAGAGTTGGGTATACCGTAATGCTTTATACTCATTGACTCACATTTTGATTGAACAATTCTCAAAAATAATATGCCCAATTATAAAGACCACTCAAGCAGACTACACATGAACATTTCCACTAAGCTCTTTCCATAAATGATAGTGTGAGCAATTTAACTAAGAACTTGCAAAAATATAGAGAACATCAGTAGCCCACCGAATTTACCTGAGCATTAATCACAATACAAGGCTTTCTCTAGCTGAACACAACGTAAGCTAAATCAGGTACTGTTTGACTTGAGCAGTTACAGATTACCAGGTATATTAAAGTTTATCTGTTTTTGAGCAATTTCACTACATTTAAATCTCGTAGCTCTCCAATTCTTCAACATTTTCACGATCATTGGATGAGTATTTGCTCATGTAATTTGCTCGAGCATTTCCGTGCAAACGTACCAACCTTTGGTCAACTTCAAAATTTCCTGGGAATCTGTGTGACACTTTAACAATAGCTTCAAGGGTTTGTATTGCAAGTGCATTTCGAAGTTTGGTTTTATTCAAATTTATTTTGGAAAAAAGTCTCTTAACTTCAGCTGTACCTTGAGGCAATGCAGTTATTTGCAGTACAAACAGTCCAAGGGTTTTATATACATCCATCTCACTTATGAATTTCCAAAACTCTTCCATCGGTTTCGACTCCAACTCGCTTCGAACACTGTCATCGGCGATAAGTGAGCGCCATTGAACAACCAACGACTTACCAGCTTACTGCACTACATTAGTACTACTGCTAAAGTGCTAAGTAAACTAATTTACACATCAGATGAGTGACATCACAGTCGCACTTCACTTTGCCACTACCACTTGAGGTCGTTGAGAATGAGAAACACGAACTGAAGAAATCGGTGGGAATCCGGGATTGCTCTTAATGAGTCTTGAAATATTTTTAATTGGGTTACTTTGTTCAAACTTTATCGTAATTTTAAAAGACTGTGAAAATCCCTACAAATCCCTACTTTTGACCAAAAATCCCGTAGGGATTCCCTACTCCCTACGCAAGGCTAAAAATCCCTACTGTAGGGAAAAATCCCTACGAGTGGCAGCCTTGTCTTTCACGTCTTCACGAATCACGATCATAAAAGTGTTTCCAAATTATTTTCTAAATCGGAAAAAAGCGAATGCACAACTTTCCGATTTACTAAATCAGAAAAATAAATAAGAAAAAAGTTTCTTGTTTAGTATATCGGAAAAATAAATAAGAAAAGTTTTTCTTATTTATTAAATAGGAAAAATAAATAAGAAAAACTTTTCTTATTTACTAAATCAGAAAACAAAAATTTCTTATTTAGTAAATCAGAAAATAAATAGGAAAAAAGTTTCTTATTTAGTAAATCAGAAAAATAAGTAAAGCAAAAGTTTCTTATTTAGTAAATTGGAAAAACAAACAGGAAAAGAAACTTTCTTATTTAGTAAATCAGAAATATCAATGGGACGGAAGTTTCTTATTTAGTAAATCGGAAAATAATTTTTTTCCAAACGGCGCCCCATAATTTCTAATTTAGCAAAATTTCTGATTTACCTAAATCGGAAAAAGTGATCTTGAAATAAGCCAAAAAACAAGTGGAAAATTTGCAAATAATTTTTTCCAAACGGCGCCCCATAGATTTCAACAAAAAATAAACCTGCTACGTATTCTTCATTATGGTAGAGCGTTAAATTTGGTTAAAGGTGCCGCGAGTCCGCAGCATTAGTTTGACTTGAAAATGTCATTGTGGAAACGGTCGAGATACCAGCTCTCAAGATAACGTTTTGTTCAAAATAGTGGAAAAAATTTTAGCGAAAGTTAGCGGAAAGCTTTGCAAATTTTCTTGAACTTTAATAACCAAAGTTCAGAAGAAGTTAGCTATTACAAGGTTCAAATTTGTTTCCACAAAAACTGAAAGCATCAAAGTGATTTTTAAGAACTCTTGATTTTTTATATTTAGCAGCATTTTCATTTTTCTATCATCGGAAACCGATCAAAGCCATTACGAGCTTACCATTGACTTTCCATTATATAGACTGGAAATTCAGCGCGAGAGAAAAAGGCGAGTATAAATAGAAGAAACAAACTTTGCTCCCAGACGGAGCCTTTTTTCTCGCACGCTCGATCTGTTCTGGGGGGAGGGGGGGCATACTATGGTCTTCGTGCGAACACGAATATTCGGTATTCGTGAATTTGCTATACTTTGCTGCTTGTCACGAACAGGATTCCCGAATTTTCGTATGAAGATGTTTTTACTCGTATCTACTCTTCAGCACAAAATTTCGAAATTTTCGTACGAAAGAAAAATGTTTGGCCGAATATTTTTTTAACCGTATGAAGATTTTTTTGTTCGTGCGAAGATTTTTTTGTTCGTGTAAAAACTTTTTCTTTGCGCGAAAAAAAAAATTGAATTGTACGAATAAAATTTTGTTGGTACGAACAGTTTTTTTTGTTTCAAATATTCGCAAAAATAACAAAAATCTTCGTTATTTTGCCAAAATATTCGTGATCACTCACGAGTGGTGTCGACTATCGACCACTCTTGAATCTTTACGAAAATTTTTGACTGGGTTAACATAAACTTTCAGTGTTGACACTGAAGATATAACACTGGGAAGCAGTTAGCCTAATAGGCCTATTGTTTGAAAACCGGTCAGTTATGTCGTTGATTAGTTTGTTCATCAAGAGTCGAAGAAGGCATGAGGGGAGAGAGCGTATTAGTTTTTTGAAAGAAAAACCGAACGTGAAGCTTTGGAAGAATTTCGCATATCAAAGCAGGAAATGTATGCTCTTTCTGAAGTCGTGCAAGCAGACATGCAACCTGTAGGACACCGGTCTATGGATTTAACGCTGCTAAACAAAGTGCTAATTACTTAAAAACTTTTGTATCGGGAAGCTTTCAAAACTGCAGTAAGGATTTTATAAATATTTCCAGCCGACAGTGAGCCGGATTTTATCCAATTTCATTAATGTTATTGTAAGCGAAGCTTCACAATTCATCTACATCCCAACAAATCCAGAAATTTCGCGCGTTATAAGGGACTTTCAACAAATTTCTGGATTACCAAAAGTAATTGGTGCCGTTGATGGGTCGCATATTCCTTTGATTGCTCCACCCGTTGGTGAATATATTTACGTTAATCGAAAACAATTTCATTAAATTAATATGCAAGCTATCTGTGATGCCAACCTTATTTTCCAAGATGTTGTAGCTAGGTGACCAAAGTCGCACCACGATTCTTTTATCTTACAATCATCCAATGTCTGCGATAGGTTTAAAAACGACGAATTTCTGTGACTGTGGGCTTTTAGGCGACAGCGGCTATCCGCTGAAAAAGTGACTAATTGCACCTTTCGGAAACCCTTCAACTGCTAAGGAAAAAAGATTTAATACGTACCATTGAAAAAATAGATGAGTTATTGAGCGATGTTTTGGAGTTTTCAAAATGAAATAGCGATTTCTGGATCGCTAGGTGTTCTATGGATCCAAAAATGTCTATAAAATTTCTTTAACATGTTGTGTCTCGCATAATATTTGTCGGAAAAATAGCACACCTCTTCCCAAAGACCCCCACTTTTTGCACACCCTGACGATGCACAAGAAAATTCTAGTTCAAGTACTGCAGGTGGTCTCCTTCAGCAACAACGTATTATTGAAATGTTGCGTTCATGATCCTAACGAAATGTTGCTCTAATCATATTTCCGGTTCTTTAAATATTTGCTTAGCCGTCTGGGGCTTTGTGTGTAATTTTGAATAATTTATGCAATCAGTTTGCTTTGTCGTATTTTAAAGACTTTGCCTTGCGTTGTTGAATTAGGTATTTCCAAAAGAACGACGTTCGTTAATATAAGTACACTTTGGCGCTATACAGAGAGAAACAGAAGATTATTTATCTATCATTCGCATTTGGTGAACTCCTTTCTTCTTGAGTGTTGCCCCTAAATCCACGCAAATAAACTTTATAAATAAATATCATGAGGAGTCGGAAGTTTTATTTAAAGAAAAAGGCGATTAGCACAAAAATACGTGGAATGTGAATTGTGGAGATTATTCCGCATTTAACAAATCAGTAAAAAAACCGTCGAGAATTTCAGAGGAAGATGCTGGCTTATTTTCTTCATTTATGCGGGGTTGAAATTTCATTTCCACTACCTCCACAAGCTTTTGAAGGGCAGTGGAAATACTCCTCAATTCATCGTGAATTTCTCCTACAGCGCCAACCAATGCTTTTTGTTCTTTCAAAAGCTCGTTGCTTAAAGAATCCGGCAAACCAGCCAATCTTTTTTCTTCGCTTGGCAGATGGGGAAATTGAAGTAGTAGGCGAGATAATGGTGCGTCTGCTCCTTCTTTATGGTCTGCCGTAATCTCCTTCGCTGCTTGTTTTTTTGTTGCATCAAGGTTAGTGTCGTACAGAAGTGTGCCAGGCACGCCCTACGTGCAAACTTCTTCAATTATTTCAGGCAAGTTCTGTACGTTCCAATTCCAAAGCAAACCAAACACAAAGCAGCCGTGCTAACCAACACCCCAATGATGACACTTGCGTTGTGTTCTGTAGCCGGTGGAGACTTTTGTGGCGACGGAATTCGGGTGCCATTACCAAAAAGTAATCAAGTTTTGAAGATCTTGGCATTTTTGTGGTTAATTTTCAATAAAAGTGATACAAGTGAAACATTAAGTGCAACCATAAATAACTTAGTGCCACATTCTTTGGCTGTATACTGCTCAATATAAGGTTGATTCACCAATCACGATTCCTACAATAATCCTTCGCAAAAAATGAAATATCGGTCGGCCTTGTAATTTGTATCAGCAAATTCTGGCATTATCAATCAAGCTCAGTGACGTAGTGAGAATTTTGAAGAAACTGCAAAAGTCATCGAACGAGTTTGGTAGGTTTTAGTCACTTTTCAACTTTCATCTTTTTTACTAAAAGGCAAAGTCAGACAGGGGGGGGGGGGGCGGGGGGCATGGCACACAATTCACACCCTAAGTACGTTTTCTACTAAGCTATTACGATGTAACGTTGTTTGATGAAATTACAAATGTATAAAGCATAATATTACAATCATTACACGCTGCATCTATTCCTAATGATTGAACAACAGCACCCCACCACATAGAATGGTAGCTAATCACAAATTACGGCAGTATTAGCTACTAGCTAGGCTGATACAAACACAGTAATCGCCATGGCTACGACGTTTCTGTGTTGCCCAGCAGGCGCTAAATTGCGGAAATAGGCTCCCTCACTCGTAACACGCTTCGGCGTAATAACGCGAGTATAACGAAGATTTGATTTTGACTTATAGTAGTTTAGCTTTTAATTTTATTCGTTTCATCAATCCAAAACAAAAATTCAAAAAAACTGTTTTATCGCTGTATACTGGGTTTGCATCCTCATCCTTGTCTCAACCACATAGTCAATGACAACAGATTTTGAAGGCAAAACTGAAAACTTAAACTTGGAAAGAGGAATGAATGTTGGAGAACCGATTACCTTATATGAACATTTGAAACCTTGGATAGCAAAAAGACACTAACTTTATTTTGGAAGGATTTTTATCTTCTTTTTAGCAATTTTAAAAAGTTTAAAACGTGACTTTGATTTTTAGAAACGAAAATTTCAGTAAGTTCAGACACAAGTCGATTCGTGCGTAAAATTATCAGACAAGACCAAAATGGTTTGTCTCGTTTCAAGCTTACGTCTTGTACTTCAACTCTACGTATAAGGTACGGCTATGCAGGCAACTATGTACTACGTCACAGAGTGTAACAAAATTGAAGCTCTAACTTGGTTAGTTGATCACTAAAAACCAGCTTTTCAAAGTATCAAAAAAAGAACAGAAGCGACATCAAAAAAATAAAGATAGCGGTCATCAATCACGTCGTAAAGTGTAAAAAACTCAAAACTCTAGCTCAGGGGTGAACAACCCTTTTTGGTCTGTGTGCCAAAATCGGCTAAAAGCAATGGCCAAATTTTTCCGCGTGTCAACCAACAGTTCGGAGGAACATACTCCTTTTCCACCCTTAATAGTGCCAATGAATATCCTAATATCCTTGAAGAAATGATTTAAATTTACCTAAATGGTGAAAACACAATATAGCAAAAACAAAACATCCACAATGAACTTTCTAGACAAGACTCGAGTTTCATTTTAAAAAAAACATCAGTCTGAATAGCTTCACGTGCATTTCTTGTGATACATCAGCGAGACTTCTGCTGGTGCATTACCGCTGACTCGTTTCCATGGCCTCGCTCGCGTGCCAGATATACGAGCTGGTGTGCCAAGTTTGGCACGCGTGCCGGGTTTACCCTTCTCTGCTCGACCTAGTTGGTTGACCACCAAAAACTAGTTTTTCAAAGTCTCAAAAGCAGAAACAACATTAAAAAAATGAATACCTGTTACATCAGTCACATTTTCCAACTATAGTCTCTTCTAGTACAATATGTTTTAGATATTGGAAATATAGTTGATATCATTAAATAAAAAGAAAAAAAATCAAACTTTCATTGTACTCGCGGTATTACGCCGTAGCGAGCAGCGAGTGGCGGAACCCATTTCCGCGACTTAGCGTCTGGGCTACACAGCAGCTCCGAAGAAACGCCGCAGCGGAGGTAAGCCGTTGACGACATTGTGTCTGATTTGACCGGCCCAGGAATCAAACCCCAGACCTTCCTCCCCGATGTGCGTAACCACTGAGCTAACCGACCGGTAAGATGAAAAGAATCAAGCTAGTTTTTGTTCGCAGGGTGGCAAAACAGTAAGCCCTTCGGCCTTCGTGAAAATAATAATTTTATAACGCCTTGATCACAAGGTTATAAGTTCAATTCTCAGGGCTTTCTGCAATAAGATTCATCTAAATGATTATCTCTGCTCCATGTTCATGACAAGTGGCAAAATTTAAAAATCCTAAGCAAAAAAGAGTTTGGAAATTAAAAAAAAAACGGCAACTCAACTTCGAGTCTGTGTTTCTTGTAACTATTTTGGACCATCATCACTTGCTCAAGACAAATGATTGATTTGTACTGCCTTGCTTATGCTGCTGATGATGACAGCTGAACCTATGTCGTCAAAACGTCTAGTTTTAAGAGTTATTGTGGCTTTATTTTCTTCGTTAATTTAAATATGACTTACTTAAAGCCTACATGCATGTTGAAACTCCTCCATAGCGCCAGTTCCTCTCAAAAACAAAGCAAGCATAATGATTTTCTGAAGTATTTGAAAAACGTATGTCCTCATAATTGTTGGCATTATCGGCAGTGATATTTCCACCCACAGTGTATTTATAACTTACATTTGTTACTTGATCTATTATTTGTTTTCCACGTAATTCTATATCCGCCAAGATGTAAACGTTTCTTCGCATTAATGCAGTATGGATTTGAGATACATTTGACGCAAAGTTTCGTACTCTTTCTGCAAATTAACATATGTTAATCGCTTGGAGTTTTGACAGGGTTTGACAGGTTTGAGAGAAAGGGTTTGACAGAGAAGGGGCTGATGTGGTATAATATCCCAATCAATTACTCTTACCTACCACAAATAATTTTTTCCACATCAACGGGTAAATTCTACGCAGTTACACCAACCACATTGATAAGACCTGAAAAGACGAAAAACAGCAGCCACTGTCAGCAATTACAGTACTAAATCATAGATGCACTTTTACACTTGCACCTTGATGGCCCGGATGGCAGATGCTTCCATGTAGCCCGGGCTGTGAATAAGTCTGTACAAAGCTTTTCTCTGGCAACGTTACAATGACAGACCGAAACCAAATCTGCCGACCCGGAAGGGTATCCACTCTTCCCGATGCTCAGCCAAGGCCTACTAACCGGCAAACGTCTTTTTCAGGACGGGGCGATGTTTGCTCTGCTTCAGGGCACATCGTCAACAAGTTCCGAAGGCCAGCAATCCTGCAGCTGAACATTGAAGGCCTCACCGCAAGCAAGATGAATGTCTTTCACCATCTCGCTGTGCAGTTTGAGAGTTCGACAAAAATAAGCTTTTTCGACTTCAAGTTCGAGTTCAGACAGATGAATATCCAAAATCGACACAACTTTTTCTCAGCCGGTGCTCATGCAATTAAAAAGATGAGAATATTTCGCTCGTGCAGTAGGTTCAAGACTATACCTCAGCTGTTTAGTAGGGTGTTGCATTTTTTGGCGAATTTTGATTTCAAACTTGTTTGGGCAATTTGTAGAGTGGAAATCCGTCAACTTTCATTTCTGCAAAACATTTTTTGATTTTTTTAATTTTTTGAAGTCCCTTGATTGAAATTTTGGGAGAGTCGCGCGCCACCCGAAAACTGAAAAACCGCTATAACTTGAGAACCGCACATGCTAGAGTTAAAATTTTGGTATTAAAGTTTGAAGAAACTCCATATTTCTATCTAAAGTTTAAAGGAATACATAGGCTAACTACAACAGAAATTGAGATAAAGCAAACCTTGCGATTTAACTGCTTCACCGCATGGCATTCAAAACAGTATGCTTCCTCAAATGTTTTATTAAGCAAGTTGCAAGTTGAAATGTATTCATGGAGCATCAAAAAGTCAAGCATTGACTACATAGCTTGTATTTTACTGATGGTACCAATGCTATTGCACACTTTCTTCCAATCCACGATAGTGGACAATTTACCAACGAAACGTTCGCAAGTATGATCGTGATTGTCGATGGACCTCCAAAATCGCGCATCACAATACTGCTAGCAAGGTGCAAATGATCATAAATGGAATACGTATAAGTAATAATAAGTATATAAGCAAGGTTGGGAAAAATCAATGGTAATCGATATTCGATTGCGATATTCCTTACTTTTTGTTCATCGAATGCACTGGAACCTTTACTTTTTTGAATGAGTATCGAATATGGCCATGTCTTTACTTTTTTTTTTTCGGCGCAATTTGATATTCCATATTCGATTCTTTTTGTCCAGGTTACTTTATCTCACTTTAGTAAATTTAAAGTAATCGTCGGTATGTCATTGTCTTGTTTGTGCAGATGAATTTTTTTTATGCCAAAGAATAAACAGATTTTTAATGGCAAAGTCTTTCGCATTTACTATGTCCGTCGTTTGTCCGTAAGTTACCCCATGAATGTGAGGACATCACAAAAACTGCTTGGCGTACACCGCTAAATGCTCCATGTAATATCGAATATCGATTACAATAATTTTTAGTCCTTACTTTTTTAAACTATACCATCGAAATCGATTATTTCTTTACTTTTTGGTGAACTATCGAATATCGATTATTTCTTTACTTTTTTGGGTATGGATTCCCAACCCTGTATTAATGTTTATTTGGCTTTATCCACGCGAGAAAAAGATGTGCACAAGAAAAAACAATGAAACATTGAACGTCATTTGTGAACTGACGCCCTCGGGGCGACTTAGTAAGATTCTCGACCTACTCTGTCATAATGTTTTTTAGCTGATTAAAATTCCATGCCGCAAATCCACGGTCTTCTGTCCACGAAAGACGAACAAGGGCGGTATACTGCTCAACTTTTGTTGCACTTAACGCAATGCGTTAACTTTGTTTGTTCATTAAGCAGTATACCGCCCCAAATTTAGCAAGTGGTTCAGGCAGCATCGAAGAACTACACAGTTTTTAAGTCAAAATGCCCCCTGGCAACATAAATACAGTGGTATGTGATTTCTACTGAGAAAAACAGCATTAGCCTATCGACAAAATAAAAGCAAGAAACGAGTGAAGACATAAGATATTTACCAACGATTTTATGCCTATTTTAGTTTACAAAACATAGATTTATGATACGTTAGCATTAGCCTACATTACGATTTTATGCCAATTTTAGTTCACAAAACGCAGATTTATGATACGTTAGTATTAGCCTACATTTGCAAAATTCTTCTGGGTATTGCGATAATAAAATGTGTTTATAGCCTACGTCTTTTTAAATGAAAACCATGATAGGGTTCTGATCCTATCTGGTATCGATTGCCAAAGTTTGGTTCCTACGACAGTTGATTTTTTGCAGCATTTTTAGACACCCTAGATAAGAAAAATTTGGTATTTTGTGTGTGTTTAGTATTATGGTTGTGAATATTTTCCAATTTTGGAAACGCAGACTCAATAATTTTTGGTAGTTTATTAAAGGATAACTGATACGTGAACTTAGCTAGTTCTTGTTGATAAAATATTTTATAATTTTAACAAAGATAAATTTTTATACAGGGGGGACACATGATTAAATTTTCGTTTGCCAATGATTGTTCGAACAATATCGTTTAGTCGCACCTCAAGTTCTCTCAACGTTGAGTGAAAAGTGGAACTCCATAAAATGATTCCATATTGCACTCGGCTATGTACAATAAAATAATATAACGTACGCAAGATATACGGGGGTACTACTTTTCGTAAACGTTAGAACATCATGGAGTATCTTGCTAATTGCAGAGACAGATGTGTTATGTGTGAGGACCAACTGAGCGAATCATCCAAGTATACTCCAAAGTATTTTACAGAACCCGTTCGGTTTATGCTTGTATTGTTAATAGATAAGGTAAAATTACATTCAAGTTTTTTGTACGGGTGTTTATTAATTAAAAGAAAATGTGATTTGTTGTAGTTTAACGAAAATTTATTTCTACGAAGCCAATTATCAATTTTTTGCAGTTCCGTGTTTACAACAATTTGCAGGGTTTTCAAGTCCTTTCCCTCTAGACAGAGATAAGTGTCGTCAGCAAATAGTGTAGTTTGAAATTTGAAAGCAAGAGGTAGGTCATTGATGTACATTAAAAACAGTAGCGGTCCTAGACATGGTCCTTGTGGAACCCTACAGTTTACGTACTGACATGAAGATTTATGGTTTAGTATATCGGCATATTGCAAATTCAATAGCTCTTGGGTCCAGGGGGTATTTTTGGTACCGGGCTCGGAATTTTTTGGGGGCCCGAAATTTTGAGAATGCCGCGCGTAAAAAATTTCGTAAAAAGTTTGAAAGCGCAACTCTTGATTGGTTGAAGGCAGACAAAGTCACCCATCGCCACCACCTACCGATTACATCACTTACTCACAGCTAGGGTACTACCCCTTACCCCCAGTCAGCGACACAGCTAAAGTAGCCTACCAACCAAAAAAGTCTGAAATGTATTCCGACTAAATAATGCGGTATGGTATCCTAGAGTAGGCCTACTGTTTTTAGATGTGTAATTGCTATCTTAACATAACCATTAAACACACCTCTTAGCTTGTTCTAATATACATCGAAGAAGGCCTGAGGGGGGCACGCGTATACGAACCCCCCTGCGTACGCTACTGGTCATATCGATATCAGAATGGGGTATAAAATAGAAAAAGGCCTCGGAGAGGAAATGATTTTGATCAAATTATGCAAAATGCTTGTTTATACGCTTAATTGGAATAATTAACCTAATACCGAACCCACCATGATTTAATCAACTACAGTCAGAGGCGTCGTACCATCCAAATTTCCTGACATTCGTTTTTTTTTAATTTAAAAAACAAAAAATAAAAAATTTAGCCAGTGTCGTTTCGTTTCATCCTAACCGTTTTTTCTTATACAACAGATTCCACGTTTTGTTTATTAATTTTTGCTTCAGTCAATCGCTTTGACGTCGGAGTAAAGTTACTGTAGTTTCTTGATCTACACTTGGAATTTAGAAAACATTTTGCATGCGTTGTTGAAGGTTATAAACACACCTAGCGTCATCCCATCAAATGCGACAAAACTAATAATGGTTACAGCCTCCTTTGACTTATTTTAGCCAAGCTTCTGCTTTTAGACATAGGATACTAAAATATTTATGTATTGTCTGACACTATAGTAGTGACTGCACTCACTGCAGGGATCGGTATGTCCTTTTCTGATAAAAAAAGTATGCTAAAACGAGTGTTTTTTATGTGAAAACCGTGAAAATTTGGTGGAGGCTTAGCCTTCGGCACCTATGCTCCTTGTGCTAAATCGTGGGGGGGGGGCACTGATTGCGCACAATGTCTATAATTAAGAAGCGGGCGGGGATATAATCAATTGCTGCGCTGAGAGTTACCAGTAGCTGAATGGTAGGCCTGTATTTCAGCTAGGATAGCTAAACAATAAGCACCCCCTGGTCAAAAATTTTATTGGTCTTTTATGGTTGTTAATCGATTTCGATACAACAAAGTGCCTCTTCTGGTAAATTATCTTTATCATTTTGGCGGATTATTTTTTTTGTCACTTTTCGGGGGGCCCAGATTAAATTTTGGTACCGGGCCCGAGCTTGGCTCTCAACGGCCCTGGTGGCGGACCCATCTCCGCGGCTTATAAACGTTTTGGCAACACAGATCCGAAGAAACGTTGCTGACCCACCCGGTGCTTGAACCCCATACCTACAGCACCGATAACATTGTCTTAATATCTGAGCTAACCGGCTGGTTTTGATTAATGATACTCGCATAATTTTATGCAACGTCACGTTTCAGGTGACATTTTTCAGCTATGTCTGCAATGTCAGTTTGCTGTTAACAGTTAGGCCACAAACTACAGCATTTATAACATGTAGTGGATGAAGACTTATGGATCATCCTGCAGTTAATTGCACACAACTGGCCGCGTCTGTCCAATAAGACTTTTTAAACTCTGGCTTGCTGCACAAATAAAATTCAATAGAATAATAATATGTAAAAGGAAACTTAATATCAAACTATTTTTAAAAGTTGCCAGTATGTAACAAATATTTCAACCTTTGAGATGACTTAGATTCATTTTTTTTAAAAAAAGTGCCAAGCTTTCAAAAAATATGCTCAACTATCTTTAGTGAAAAAGTTGATTGTCACAAATATAACAATTTTTATTCGACTTTGCCTTCGCACCAAATTTCATCCAAGCAATTATGCACAAATTGTTGAAAGTGTCTTTATATACAAATAGGCCTAAAGCTTATAATTTTTTTATAATTGTCTTTTATACGAAACTATGAAAAATGAACGCTGCTTATGATGTCATCGATGACAGGGCGTAGCCTGCGTCTTTTACGCAGAAAAATAACGTAATACTACTTTTTGTGAAAACCCACCCTATCAAGGCATTGCTTTGAAATGTCGTCAGCGATTAGATCTAGCGGTACCGCGTGCAAGTTACAGATCCTAGGTGGCGGGCTCGATTCATGGCTGAAGCCGATCTTATTTGACATGTATACCGGGTAGTTGCTGGCTCAAAGAGCGCAAGCTCACTTTACAAATTACCCCATTTACTATTGAATTTTCAGTTAAATAATTTGAAAATATCCTTTGGGATTTAGTTTGAAATGAAGTTTCATAAATGTTTATGACGATGTCAAAGGATAATAAGTTATTGCACGGTAGTTTGCCCCGATTTTTTTCACTAACACCCATTTTAAAACGTAGCGCAAAACGTGGGCCTAAAAAATTGAACCGGGCCGTAGGTGAGGAAGGTAGTGAAATGAGCAAGTTATTTATGAGCTTGTACCGAGCAACCAAAACGGTGAAACCAAAACCATGAATCAAATCCTGCTCTGAACTAAACACGAAATCTATTATCTACGATTTCACAAGTGGTACCGTTAGGTTAGACCATGTTGCCAGCACTACTTTCTTCCAAAAATTATAACCGTAGCCTTGTGTGGAGCATCGTAAAAGCATAAAAAATGCGAAGTTTTGAAAACAAACCTCCAACTTGTTGCTTTCAAAGTCAAAAACAGCTACCAAAGTGATCGAAATGCAAAATTATCGTAGAATATCATTTTTTGATCGTCGTTTTTGTTATTAAATTGATTAAAATAAATGCAAAAATAGCATAGGCACTTCACTGGCAGAAGGAATGAGATATAATAACGTAAACAAAGGCTGTTGAACCAATGATAACCGTAGTAATATAATAGTACATAGGCTAAACCCGAATGTTAGCATAAAATAGTATAAACTATAGAATTCAAATCAAATAAAACGTTTCGTTGCGCCAGACTTTTTTTACAAACTTTGCATAATATGGCAAAATCAAAATTTCGTTTAAGGAGGAAAAATAAAACCAAAGTAATTCGTAAAACTGGACGTTTCGACAGCATAGATTTAGCTGTCATCATCAGCAATATAAAACTGACACTGGCTAATTGTTTATCCGGTGACGTATGCAGGGCTTATTTTTTAGATAGTTGTGCCACAAGGTTTTGTAATCGCAAATATAATAAGATGTAGAGTCACTAAGGAAAAATGTTAAATTGTAAAAAATGTTAAACCGTTGTGTAACTGTTGTGTAGGCTATATACATCTTGATTGCAAATAGTAACTTGACAAATAAAACAACTAAACTGAACTAAAATACCAAATGGCTTGCGACAAGTAGCCTGGATCAGAGTACAGGCTGCTTTATTTTGTTTCGTATTATAGGCTTATATTGCTTATTGTTAGTGTTTCTGTTACTGGTGTTATTACTGTTAATTTTTCTTTTTTATGCACCCTGCTCCGTTCGTTATGCATGTAAATTGGTACTGTTGGCATTAAATTGTGTGTTTTTGTTTGATTCTTCTTGTGCATCACACCGGAGTTTGGTAGTTGTGTTTGGTGAGGTGGCAGCAGGCTTTGACGACCCTTGTGGTCTTTTCGTTGTCTCCTCGTCATGGGACACCTCCAGCCTGTATTGTGCAACTGTTGTGTGCATGCATTCTGATTGGAAGTCGCAACTCGACAAATAAAACAACTGAACTGAACTGTTTCTTTTAAAATCTAATAATCGACCGTAAAATTGATTTTAGGCAACTGTACGCAAATAGCCAAGTTACGGTTACTGGGCTAGAGGTTACGGGCCCTGGGCGGTCCGAGTTGCTAAAACGTCAGTCCTTGCCATCTCTACCGAGTTTATACCAATTGTACAATGCATTTGGAATTCGATTCGGATTAAAATTTTTATCTCAAAACATTTAAAACTCGCAATCAAGGGAATACAAAACACCCACGGGCGTCGGCAGAAAATTTTCTAGGGGGAGCAGTCAAGATATTATAAAAATTGATATTGGTACAGCACTACCGGAAATGCTGTTAGTAGAAAAAATAGGCAATACTCCCGTGCTCGTGCCTACAACGATCATTACTGCATTGTACTTGCACTTAATCACCCATGTGGAAAGAAAATCCAAACAGTTTTTTTAACATGGCTATAATAACGATGGTACATGAAGCCTACTGCACGTGAATGCTGGACTATAATTATTCTACTGCTTTTTGCTTAAAGGTCTTTTCACACTTGAGCTATGCCAAGCGCAGCCAGGCTTACTTATTATTATTATTTTATTTTTCCCAGCCGCATAAATGCAGCTTACAGTAGGTATTTTTTAAGCTAGTGAATTATGCGCAACATGGAAGATGACCTAGTTGCGCATTGAACTCACTAAACCAGCTCTGGAGCCCAATGCACCAACCCCTCGGCCAACTTCATGTGCATTTGACAGCTGAGATGGCCGAGTGGTAAGAGCGGCCGCCTCTGGAGCAGTAGACTCGGTTTTGATTCCGAGTCGGGTTGAACCAATGACATTAAAATTGGAATTCACAGCTTCCTTGCTTGACGCTCAGCATTAAAGGGACAGTGTGAAAAACAAGCCGGTAAGTTCACTTGTTGTGTCGTTGGGAAGGGCGCTCAGCGGGATTCCCCCATCTTCGTGTGGTAGACGGATGGCCAGCAACTCCTGAGCAAGATCGTATAGCGCATTGATCGCTTTCTCGTGGTAAGAGGATAAATATAGATATGCAACTAACATGCAGAGTTGGGAATCCATGCCCAAAAAAGTAAAGAAATAATCGATATTCGATAGTTCACCAAAAACTAAAGAAACAATCAATTTCGATGGTAGTTTACAAAAGTAAAGACTAAAGAATATTGTAATCGATATTCGATATTACACTGACCATTTAGCGGTATACGCCGAGCATTTTTTTGTGATGTCCTCACATTCATACGGTAACTTACAGACAAACGACGGACATAGTATATAGGACGCAACTTTGCTATATTAAAAATCTTTTTTTTTGTTTTTTTTTTGGCACAAAAAAATTCATCAGCAAAAACAAGGTAATCACATACCGACGATTATTTTAAATTTACTAAAGTGAGATAAAGTAACCTGGACAAAAAGAATCGAATATGGAATATCGAGTTGCTCCGAAAAAAAAAAAGTAAAGACATGGCCATATTCGATACTCATTCAAAAAAGTAAAGGTTCCAGTGCATTCGATGAACAAAAGTAAAGAATATCGCAATCGAATATCGATCACAATCGATTTTTCCCAACCCTGCTAACATGACATTGGTTACACCAGCGGTGGCCAACCAGTCGATCGCGGTCGATCTTTGCACGCCTGGCAGTCGATCACGCGCCGATTTGGGGTTTGAATAAGGAGTTTTGCCAACAACATTTCCAATTCATGTAGCGCGTCCGAGACCCTTTTTTTGCTCTTCACTGGTGTTTTCAGAGAATCTGAAGACGTGAAGACCTTTTTTTTCGGTAGCTCTCACCCTTTTACTGTACAATTTTATTGCGCTCGCGGTACCGTGTCTTAGCGCTTGGGCAACACAGCTTTGAACTCCGAAAAACCGTTGCAGCAGTGGCGAGCCGTTGGCGACGCTGTGTCCGATTTGACCAGCCAGAAGACTTCGAACCCTAGACTCCCGCACCGGCGTTGTTGTCTCTTACCACTAAGCCAAGTCTCCAACCGTTCTGTCTTCCCACTAACTTACATCCAACAACACGCGCTAAATCTTTGAGTTTCAACACTAGCTCCTTTAAATTGACCGACCGTATCATCATTGTCAATGGCAATGGTGTTAACGTAATTAATAAATATGATGTAGCGCTCTCTGTTGCTATTAATACTGCGATACTTGCAATTACTTCTGGTTAAAGGTTCTCATTTATGTCTAAAATGGCGCTTCTTGTTTAAATGAGGACTTCAAAGTTAGTTGTCTGCCGCTCACTATGTTTATTTTTCAATAACAAGAAAGGAATGTTATGGTCAAAACCGCAAAGCAAGAAGGAAAGCTGTTTGAAGACCTCAAACGAAAAGAAAGCTTTATGATGTATAGTATCACTGGGCTTACAGCGTGGCCGAGTGGTTAGGGAGGTAAACTCTCAATCACAAGGTCCTGAGTTCGAACCTGAGTCTACCTAATGAGCGGTCGAACCGCCAAACTAGTTGTAGAATTGTTTATTACAGCGTTTATTTACGCGTACCATGTTTCAAAGGTTATCAACAATATTTTTATTCTCTAGTAAGTGCATAAGATGGTTAACATTTTGTGCAAATTTTGACTTTCTAGCTTTAATACTGAGGGTTCTGAAGACGTAATTGTGTATTTTGTAACAACTAGCGCGGTCTCCCCTATTGGTTGAATTAGAATATGTCGAGCCGATGTAAGTCTAAATATGATATTATAAAGACATATTATGGTAGGCCAGAAGACTTACTGATTAAACGACGTAAAAAATAATTCTTCAACTAGTTTTGCGGTGTATCTCTATATGTGGTTAAAGTGGGTTAGATAACGCAGCCCATACATGTGCTGTGTTTTCCATTGTTGACTTTAATAACAAATGCAACATCACTGATCAGGGAATATGTTTAATCCTTGCAATTTACTGTAATACCCTCTTTCTCGGGCAGTTGGCACAATATCAAAACTCAAACATTTTTTTCCTTCGTGTGTACTTCTAAAACTTTATTACGCGTTATTTCACTCCAATTTATTGTATGGGTTTTTTAATTTGGCATAATACTTACTCAACATATACTAATAAAATATCCAGACTTCAAAACAAAGCCATAAAGCTGATTGCTAATTCAAAACGCACTGATAAATGTGCTCCAATTTATCAAATCAAAATCAAATCTTCATTATACTCGCCGTATTACGCCGAAGCGTGTAACGAGTTGTGGGGCCCACCTCCGCGGCTTAGCGCCTGGACAACACAGCTCCGAAGAAACGTCGCAACGGTGGCGAGTCGTTGGCGACACTGTGTCGATTTGACCGGCCCGGGAATCGAACCCCAGACCTCCCGCACCGATAGCGTGCGCTTAGCAACTGAGCTAACGACCGGTTCCTCCGATTTATGAAAAGCTTAAAATTTTGCAATTTCACGATCTTCACATTCATGAAACAGCGACATTCATGTATAAATTCCGTAACAATAAACTACCTGTTTCTTTTTCGCAGTATTTTAACCGAATTGCTGCAATTCATTCAGTTCATACAAGAAGCAACACCTCTGTACTTACATACTACATTCCACAATACAAAACAACTCGTCTACAGCGCTCCCTAAAATATACTGGTGTGAAAATGTGGAACAAAATACCTAACTGGATCAAAACTAAAAGTTACAGTCTGTTCTTAAAACACTTCAAATTATACCTACAAGGCAACTAAACATCTCCTCTTTCTTTTATCTGTATTTATTTATTTTTCTATTTTTTTTTTTTATATTACAGCAGATCCTATACGAATCAGCAGAATAATGCACAGTAACTGAGAAAAAATTATAATTTTTTTGTATTTTTTGTTTTTTTAAAGCAAGGGTGGTAGCTTGACTCGAAGACCCTCAGACGGTCACTTCGCAGCTTCCCTATTGCATTCATCGTAAACTTTATTTTTCTTTTTCTATATTGTGTTATGTTTCGTTGTTGAACTATATTTTGCTCTTGTTTTTATTTACTATATTTGTTTAAATACCGTATGAATGCAATGAAATAAATGAATCTGAATTTGAATAATTCAAAATGTGGTTGAACTTGATCGGAGTAAATGCGTGACTAAAGACAGCCCATGACTTGTGTCATATTCAAATGATATAAATCTGACCTATTTACATAAAGTTTTGGCCTCAGTTTCCAAGTTTTAAGAAGTTGTCATGCTAAACGTGGAATCGAAAACTAGATTTAGCAATTACTGCAGTGAGTCATAGTATCTTGTTGCCAATACAGCTTCAGGTAGTGCAAGCAGCAAGTGGAAGCACTAAAAATATAATCACCCACAAAGTATACAAAAATAATCCCAAACAAAGCATAAAAAATAAAATCGAAAAGAAAGCATGAGAAATAAAATCACAAAAAAAGCATCAAAATAACTTATTCAGCAACTTATCGGATGCCTGAGCGGATGCAGCGTCTGCTCTTGTATCGATCGACTTAGGATTCGATTACTGGTCGAGTCAAATCAATGCCTTATAAATTGGTATTTACAGCTTCTTTGCTTGACCCTCATCTTCGGAGGAAAAGTGTACAAGAACGCCAAGCTTCCTTGTGCCTAGAGGTAGGCTATGTACAAACAGGTGATTAAGCGAGCTCGTTGTAGCGCCTTCGTCGCTTTCTCGAGGAGGATAATAATGCTACTAATAGTAGTAAATACTAAGTCCATTACTTAAAGCAGAATAGGCTAAGCCCTCATTGAAAAAACATTAATGGCTTTGTCTTGCAAACCTTTGTTGATGGTTTCGCTTTAAAGAATAAGAAACATAGATAATTAAGAATTGGAATAAAACGTAACCTGGATTAAAGTTTTTAAAAAATGTCTTGAATATGTTGTAGTATACCGATGGATGCAGCAATGTTGCCTAGAAAGCTCACAAGCCTACATACTTAAACAAATTTGATATCCACTTTTTAAAATTTTTACAAGTTTGTGTAAGAAGTTAAGATTTGGGTTTTGCCAACACTGACATCTCAAGGCTGGCAAGGCGTACAAGGTTGATATATACATCGAAGAAGCACATAAATATTGTTCAAAGATTGAAAAAAAGCGAATTTTCAAAAATTTGGGAGTTATGAGCTTAAGTAAAGTCTGGTCAACTTTGCTATGCACAGCCATTCCAGGCTAGACTTATTCCAGACTGTAAGGACTGTCTAATCACATAAGATCTTCGTGTTTCCAGTATGTTTCGAGGTATGCAGGACCAAGCGTGAAAGTGCTATCGATTTCATTGCACCCCCGAGTTTTCCCTTCAATGTTTGCAAAATCATTAGTAAAATCTTCGCGTTTCTCATAATTTCCAGCACTTTGAGAGCAGCTTTCCATTGTTTTTTCTGATTTCAAGATTTCACTCATGGAAGTTTTTTCTTTCTTATTTAAAGACACTGATATATCGCTTCCTGGGTAACTTGGAGTCATGATTTTTTTGGCATCATCATGGCCAAAATGTTTTTCTTTTTTGTCAGCAGTGATTGAATTTTCTGGTGTTGACTTTTCCACACATGTCCGTTTTTCATTCATCGAAGAACAGTTATTTGAATGAGAATTGGCTGCATACAAATAATGAAAAACAGTAGGCTAGAACTCTGATGCAAAGTTTGAGTAATCGATACTTACATTCTTGATTAGGGCGCTAGGTAACTTAACGGCTTGATTTAAAGAAGAGGCTCAAAACAGATTTAAATGACACAAGAAAATAGACATTAATACCGAATTTCTCAAATTATTTAATTCTTTGATTTTTGTTTAGTTTGCAATAATGTTGGAAAGAACGACAGAAGTTTAAGAACCATGTTGAATCACAAATGCAAAAGATCAAGTATGTATGCATAAATGCAGATAATAAACACTGTTTTGACCTTTCAGGTCTCATCAGTGCAGTTCGTGTGACCGACATTTACTTCAAGCAATATTTTTGTATCTCAAGTTGAATCAGGTTTTTTCTTATTTTTGTCCCCGAGTAAAATTGAGTCTGTACTTCAAATAAAGTGGAGTATCTTCACAGCTTACTTGTAGTGCCCGCTGCAATATTTTATTAGAAATTCAATTGCTGAAATCACTTTCAAGCCATATTACCAATTCATTGATTCAACCAGCGCTTAGCATCGATTTTTGTTGTCAGAAAGTCAAAAACCAAATTATCAGTCTGTAATGAATAAACTAAAATACTCAAGTCAAGACTGGAGTCCAAGTCAAGAAGGCAATGTGATGAGTTGAGCCGAAAGTTAATGGCATAAGGTAACAACTCGTGAGGTTTTTAACTACAGTAGTTAAATTTTAAGGAAAATTCAAGAATAAACGCATGAGGGCGACTGAAGTGACAACTTTTTAAGCAACAAGAAATAGGTCCTGCAATTGCAGAGGCGAAGATATGGTCCCAAGATTTGCTAAGAGTATCTTCAAAAAAATAGACTCACCAGAGTTGAGCTGAATTGGATCAGGTATTTCTTGCACGATTTCTTCTGATGCTAATTCCATCTTTTTGGGTTCTTCACCAAAAAATAGTGTTTTCTACAAACACGAAATTTAATTTAGGTAAGCCATAGGTTTCCTATTTATCGGCCATGGTCCAGTAGTGGGCCACAGCAATGTTTTCAGTGGGCCACCGAGCATGGAAATCAACATATAAGCATTCTTTAATAATGCGATTATGTTTACTTTGTCATTTTTAGTAAAAGTTGTTGGGCTACTGTCGTATCTTATCCTTTTGGTGGATCATGAGCAACAAAGGTTGAAAAAACCCTGGACTAAGCAATTAATTTCAAGTTTGTTCATGCAAAGTAGGCTACAGGAGCAAGCGGTTTGACACAATCCCCTCTCCCTTAAAACATCAATTATATCAGAAAACAGCTGCGAGGGTTGTTTTGCATAACATTATGATTAAATCTGTTCAAAATTGATAGATCATTACAAAAATCTAAGACAGATTGCAACTTTATCGCCCGGTCGAGCAATGCTCGAGAAAAGTAAGAATCAATTAAGGGTAGGCCTATATCAAGTTATTTTCATGCAAAAACGTTTTGCCATTATTTTGAAAAACGAGATAGGCGTTACCTTTTTATGAGTGTCGGCAGTAAAAACCTTACTGAAAAGACAAAAATTTGGTTTTTCGATATTGATTACATAGGTCACAATCATATAGGTAATAGGTTCTTTGAAAAATATTATGCGCTTTGCGTGATAGAACGTAAAGTAGCAAGCTTATGTCATTACTAGGGCCTCTAAAGTCAATAAAGTCAAAATTTTGCATAAAGTCAAACTTTGTCAAAATTGTCTTTATCAAAAATTTCTTTACAAAAACGAACAAATTTATATTTTTTAAATATTTTTTTGAATTTTCGAGCTGCTATTAAAATTTTATGCGCAGTTTTATTTGATTTTAAACTTTTGAAATAGTTGCAATACAGTGGAATTCGGTTAATGAATCCACGGTTAATAAATCCAGCCGCTTATTACATCCAATTTGCTTGGAACGGAATCGTCCCAATCCTTTCCCGTTATAAAAACTTCGGTTAATAAATCCAAGCGCCGCTTAATACATCCAGTTTACGTGCTTTATGCAGTCAAATTTTTCTTCATTATGTGTTAATAAGTACGTACAACATTGGATTATCAGTTTCGTATGGACAAGTACGTACATGCCCTAGTGTACTGGTAGGCCTAATCAAGCAGACTAATTGAACGCCAGTCGTAGGAGTGTGCAAAATCAGACTGAGGAAGAATTCACCGAGAATCTTGTTTCAATGATACAAAACCAGGATGGATTTGTTGAAATTTCTGATGACGAAGATGATGATAATGATGGTTCAGAAGAAGAAACGCCATCAGCAGCAGAGATGCGGAAATGTTTTCGTCGCTTGGCCCTGGGGCTAGAGCGTACTGGGTTTACGAAGATGGACATGCTGTGTGATATGAAAGAAGTGGATGGCCATCTGAGGAAAACATTTCCACCGAAGCAAACTTCATTGCGCAGATTTTTCTGTATCGAATAAATATTGAAAAAATACTATATTTTGTGCATTTTTACCGCTGCAGGGGGATATCCACATTGGTGAGATGCATTTTTAGGAAACGCCGTTTATTAAAGCCGCCGCATATTAAATCCAAAACCGGCTGTCCCGAGGTGGATTTATTAACCGAATTCCACTGTATTTGCACTATCGTCACAATAATGCGTGCGGTAATTGAGAAGGCAATAGCACTTATTATGCATAAAACGTCATTGTTGATGCATAAATACATATTTGTTAGACAATTAATCTAATCCTATAAAACCCTTGCGCTCTTTACACGTGGTCTTTTAAGTTGTAGCTTGCAAAGCAAAGAATGCCAAAACAAGCCAAATCTTCTATAGCGAAAGTTAGGCAAACTTGCCAGGAATATCCGGATGAGTTTTCGGCAACTCCTGCCGGCGACTTGCGATGCAACCTTTGCGACGTGTTAGTCACATGCGACAAATGTTTTTTGTGGAAAGCCACCGAAAGAGTAAGCAACACCAAGGAAAATTGGAGACAACAAACAAATCTCAAAATAAGCAAACCTTTTCACATTTCGATCAAGTAAACTTCAAGGAACAGGTTGTTTCTTCATTCTTAGCTGCAGATATCCCACTTCATAAACTGAACCATCCTTCTTTAAGTCTCTGTTTGCTAGAATGAGAAAAGTATTGCCTTCGGAGACTGCAGCCCGGGCATGTGTTGCTAAATTGGCATCCCAAAAAGAGGAACAAATTCAAGAATTACTTCGTGACAAAAAAATTTTTGGATTGTGGATGAAACAGAGGTTGCTAAACAAAAGTATATTAGTGTGCTTGTGGGCAGCTTAGATGCTCCAAATCAGACATTCCTCGTTAATTGCCATCCACTTGACAGCGGTCGCAATGTTAATAGCAGTATTATTCTGCACACTGTAGATGACATATTGCGACAACTTGAAATAAAACGCGAGAATTTTTCATTGTTCTTGACTGATGCTGCTCGGTACATGTGTTCGGCTGGAAAGACATTAAAGGAATTATACCCTTCTTCGATGCATGTCACCTGCGTTGCGCACTAACATAACTGCGCTATGCGTGTGCGTGTTCATTTTAATAATATTGATGAAGTAATAGCAACGATCAAGGCAGCAACAATCAAAAACAAAGATCGCAAGAGAGATTTTCATGATGCTGGTCTGCCATCTCCTCCTGACCCTGTAATTACAAAATAGGCAACTTGGCTTCGAGCTGCCTTATATTATAGTGAGAACTTTCCAGCTGTTTGTACCATTGTCAACAATTGGACAAGTGCAGGCCTCTTAGTCAGCACAGCAAAAGACGCTATCAATGTGGAAGGTTTGGTGTCGGACTTGGTTAAAATAAATCAATACCGGACTCTAGCAGCCAACGTAGAGTTCTTAGAAGGAAGTGCCTGCACAATAACCAAAGCATACGGACTGCTGAAGAATACGCAATTCGATGATGATCCTTGCGCAATTAAAGACTACATTAACAAACGACTATCCAACTCTGATTTAGAAACAATAATAAACTGTACCAACTTGACAATTGACCCAACAAGCTACGCACTATTGCAAAAAGCCCAGCCAACCTCTGCTGCTGTTGAGAGGTCGTTTTCTATGCTCAATGAATTACTGAGAAAAGACAGAAATTTTGATGTTGAGAACGTAAAAAAATATATGATGCTGTATTAGGCTACAATAAAACGTCCTTGTAATTATACTGCGTGGCTTTCGTTAAAAAAATCATAGACATGCTGTTAGTGTACAGTACAGTTGCGATAGCAACGCAATTTTTGTATTACACACTAATTGATACCGGTACACACAATGGCTCGTTATCCTAGGTTTTAACGTCATGCGTCGCTTTGTTGCATTAGCTTCAACACTGAGTAATTGAGAAAATGTTTGAAATAGGCTACCTTTTTTTTCAAAAACTAATGTAAATTGCAGATTATAAAACATATTTAATTAATAAAGTGCAACAAGACGTAAATAATACGCGGAAGCGGTTAAGTCAAAATAAAGTCAAAAATATATTTTTTTAGGTCAAAAAAAAAATGGCCCTAGTCATTACGAAGTTGATTAAAATACAGCTTTATTATGTGTTTCAAAACGATCACATGTCACAAAGATGTTGCTGAAAAAGCGTTTTTGGCTATGTTATTAAATGTTTCCTCATGCTGCCGCCTTTGCGTAGGCCTATTTCCTCAAATCGTGTATTGTAAATCTACAAAAAAAATAAACGAAAAGCGTTTCGTTGCAAATATATCGCAGTGGTTATTTTCAAACGTGTGAACCTAGCTTTATAATGACCTGGTGTAAATTGTAGAACTTTTTACAGGCAGAATTTTGCAGAAAATGCACTACAAAAATTTTCTTATTTAACAGCATATATATTTATCCTCCTGTCACGAGAAACCGACCAAAGCGTTACATACTGTAGAGCTTGGTGAGGAGTTACTGGCTATCTGTCTACCACACCAACTGCACAAGTTGCTGTGGTAGACAGCAACATGCGCTGCACAAGTTGCACGGTATATTTTTTCCACTCGTTTGGTAAAACTATAGTAGTTTTATATTATTTTTCTCGGCTGAAAACTGCTATTTTGCAGTTTTGACTTTCGCGTAATGCTTTGAGCTATTAAATATTTCGTTAAGAAAACAGATGGCCTCAGAATTTTTGGATACGCCCCATTTTGCTTACCATTTTATACACAAACTTTTCGCATTCCAAAAATTGGTCTTAATTTAGGCGTGTGCAAATTCATTTGTGTTTACGAAATACCGATATACACAGGCTTAAACAACGTTAATCTCAAGATTAATCTCGGCTTCAACAAAAAAGAACTACAAATAAAAGGTTATATTTGCGTATCACCATGCCTCACATATTTGTGGTCTTACCGACGGAGACATTTTATCTGCACAACCAAGTCCAAAACTCAGATTATGAGCGATGAAACTAGCCAATTAAATCGGTTTGGGAATACTGGTGTTTTGCATAAGGTACATTAGTAGAGTGACCAATTCCCAGCAAATTTGAAACTAATTTAATCTGCCGCGAACAGGGTCGGATTAAGCAATGGGCAAACTGGGCAGTTGCCCCGGGCCCCTCGCTTCGGGGGGGGGGGGGGGGGGCGCGCATTTAGTAATTTCTAGCTGCTTGCATGATTGTGATGTGATATGTACTAATTTCAGCTCAAACTATGGCCCGCGCACGTGATGAACTTTTTTCCTTTTTTGTACTTCACTTGATTTTGAGTGGAAAATTGGACATCTGAGGACGTGAGGCCTTTTTTTGCTCTTCACTTGATTTTAGGCTGAAAATTGTGGACTTGATCAATATCTGCTCCAGGTTCCGCGATCTCTTAATCCGCCCCTGGTCGCAAATACACAAGCCGATTTACTCATGCACATCTCTGCAAAAACTGACCACATTTTCTCGTTTCGTTTTTTCTTTTTCCGAAACTTTTTTCACTTTCCGGCAAGTTCTGTAAATTCCAAAGCAAACCAAACACAAAGCAGCCGTGCTAACCAATACACCAATGATGACATATTCGTTGTTTTCTGTTTCCGGTGGAGACTTGTTTGGGGACCGAGTTATGGTGCCATTACCTAAAAGTAATAAATTTTTGAAGATCTTGGTATTTTTGTGGTTAATTTTCAATAAAAGTGATACAAGTGAAACATTTAGTGCAACCATTACTTAGTGCCACATTCTTTGGCTGTATGCTGCTCAATATGAGGTTGATTCTCGATTCCTACAATAATGCAAAAAATGAAATATCGGTCGGCCTTGTAGCTAATTCTGGTATCATCAATCAAGCTCAGTGGCGTAGTGAGAATGTTAAAGAATCTGCAAAAGCCGTCAAACGAGTTCGGCAGGTTTTAATCTCTAAGCAAGATTGATCTTTTTTTACTAAAAAGCAAAGTCAGAAAGGTGGGGGGGGACTTGACACACGATTAACCTCCTCCAGAACACGCTTTTTACCAAGCTATTACGAATTACGATACGAATTTAACAATCTCGTATAAAGCATATTATCTTACAATCATTACAAGCTGCATCTATTCCTAATGAGTGAACAACAGCACCCCACCACATAGAAGTTATTAGAAAAGCTTTTTCGTGGAACAGAATTTCAAAACAGATTTAAAAAGCGCCGAAAACATCTTTTAAATTCAGGTAGTCTTGAAAAAGACTGTTTTTGAAACAAACATTTTCGTCTCGCTCTCTTCAGGGTTCAACGCGAGAGTAAATTGAGAAGGAAAAGGTGGTCTATATATTATCATCAGCTTCATCGAACAATCTGCAACAAAAAAGGAGAAAAAGGAAAAGGGCTGTGATTGGTTGTTTAAGGACGGACGGATTGTGATTGGTTGTTAAAGCTTGTGAGTTTTTGCTTGAACAACTTGTGATTGGTGCCAATCGCAAGCTTTAACAACCAATCACAATCCGTCCGTCCTTAAACAACCAATCACAGCCCTTTTCCTTTTTCTCCTTTTTTGTTGCAGATTGTTCGATGAAGCTGATGATAATATATAGACCACCTTTTCCTTCTCAATTTACTCTCGCGTTGAACCCTGAAGAGAGCGAGACGAAAATGTTTGGTTCAAAAACAGTCTTTTTCAAGACTACCTAAATTTAAGATGTTTTTATCGCTTTTTAAATCTATTTAGAAGTTAATAGCTAATCACAAATCATAGCAGTGTTAGCTGACACAAACACAGTAATCGCCACAGCTACGACGTTTCTGCGTTGCCCAGGCACTAAGCCGAGGAAATGGGTTACACGCTTTGGCGTAATACCGCGAGTACAATGAAAATTTGGTTTTGATTGGAAAAATACATAATACTAGTCTAGCATTTAATTCTATTAGTTTCAAATCAAAAAAATTCCTTCATCGCTGTATACTGGTTTTGTAAGCTCGTCTTTGCCTCAACCACAGGGTCAAGAGGTTATGGAGACGAAACTGAAAACTTAAACTTGGAAAGAGGAATGAATGCTGTGGAACCATATGCCTTATATGAACATTAACCTTGGACAGCAAAAAGACACTACCTGTATTTTTGGAAAAAAATTTTTCATCTTTTTAGCAATTTTAAAAAGGTTTAAAACGTGACTTTGAATTTTAGAAACGAAAATTTCAGTAAGTTCAGGCGAAAGTCGAATCGTGAAGAAAATTATAAGACAAAACCAAAATGGTTTGTCTCATTTCAAGCTGACGTCGTTTACTTTAACTCTACGAATGAGTTAGTTATGCAGGCAACCATGTATCACGTCACAAAGTGTAACAAAATTGAAGATTTCACACCTGGTTAGTTTACCACCAAAAACCAGTTTTTCAAAGTATCAAAAAAAGAACAGAAGCAGCATTAAAAAAATATACTGTAGATAGCGGTCATCAATCACGTCGTAAAGTGTAAAAAACTTAAAGCTCTAGCTCAGGGGTGAACAAACCTTTTCGGTCTGAGTGCCAAAATCTGCTAGAATCAATGGCCAAATTTTTACGCGTGCCAACCAACAGTTTGTGAAAATATACTTCTTTTCCACCTTTAATAGTGCCAAGGAAAATCCTTGAAGAAATGATTTAAATTTGCCCAAATGGTGAAAACACAATATAACAAAAACAAAACATCTACAATAAACTTTCTAGACAAGGTTTAAGTTTCATTTTTAGGAAAACATCAGTCTGAATATCTTTATATGCATTTCTTGTGAAACATCAGTGAGACTTCTGCTGGTGCATTACCGTTGAATCGTTTCCCTAGCCTCGCTTGCGTGCCTAATATACGAGCTGGTGTGCCAAATTTGGCAGGCGTGCCAGGGGTTGCCCTTCTCTACTCTACCTAGTTGGTTGACCACCAAAAACCGGTTTTACAATTCTCAAAAAAAAAGGAGAAACAACAAAAATGAATATATCCGTCACATTTTCCAACTGTAGTCTCTGCTAGTATAATATGTTTTCGATATTGGAAATGGAGTTGATATGATCAGATGAAAAGAAAAATAATCAAATCTTTGTTATACTCGCGGTAATACGCCGCAGCCTGTAACGAGTGGCGGAACCCATTTCCGCGACTTAGCGTCTGGGCTACACAGCAGCTCCGAAGAAACGCCGCAGCGGAGGTAAGCCGTTGACAACATTGCGTCTGATTTGACCAGCCCAGGAATCCAGCCCCGATGTGTGTGACAACTGAGCTAACCGACCGGTAAGATGAAAAGAATGAAGCTAGATTTGTTCGCAGGGTGGCAAAGCGATGAGCCCTTCCGACTTCATAACGCCTTGATCACAAGGTTGTAGACTCAATTCCCAGGACTTTCTACAACAAGATTTTTCTAAATGATTATCTTTGCTCCATGTTCATGACAAGTAGCAAAATTCAAAAATACTAAACAAAAAAGAATGTGTAAATTGAAAAAAAACGGCAACTCAACTTCAAATCTGGATTTCTTGTAACTATTTTGAACCATCATCACTTGCTCAAAACAATTGATTGGTTCGTCCTGCCTTGCTTACACTGCTCATGATGACAGGTGAATCTATGTCGTCAAAACGTCTGGTTTTAAGAGTTAGTACGGTTTTATTTTGTTTGTAAATTTAATTATATGACTTACCTAATGCCTGCATGCATGTTGAAACTCTTCCATACCGCGAGTTTCTTTCAAAAACAAAGCAAGCATAATGATTTTCTGAAGTATTCGAAAAACGTATGTCCTCATAATCGTTGGAATTCTCGGCAGTGATATTTCCACCCACAGTGTGTTTATAACTTTCATTTGTTATTTGATCCACAATTTGTTTTCCACGTAATTTTATATCCGACAAGATGTAAACGTTTCTTCGCATAAATGCAGTATGGATTTGAGATACATTTGACGTGAAGTTTAGTACTTTTTCTGCAAATTAACATATGTTAATCGCTTGAAGTTAATGAGTTTGACAGAAAGAAGGCTGATGTGGTATAATATCTCGATCAGTTGTTACCCTTACTAACCACAAATAATTTTTTCCATGTTGACTTAGAGTAGATCCTACGGTTGCACCAACTACATTGATGAGTACTGAAAAGACGAAAAACAGTGGCTACTGTCAGCAATTACAGCACTGAATCGTAGACGCACTTTTACACTTGCACCTACTGTACGCGCAAACTTTTTAGGTTTCTCTACTTTGCATGAGCATTGAACACTTGTGCATTTATACACGTGAGTAATTGACAAATGTAAGCAAAACAATTATGAAATAAGCGAAAAAGTTTAGCACGCGTGTCTTACTTTGTTATTATGTTAAAAATCTTTGTTTTTAGAAGGAAAAACAAAGCCGCTGTAATTCTCAAAACTGGAAGTTTCGACGACATCGATTCAGCTGTCAGTGCATACACTGCTGATGATGACAGCTGAATCTGTGTTGTCGAAACGTCCAGTTTTGAAAATTGCAGCGGCTTTATTTTTCCTCCTTGAGCTATTTTTGTCCCATATATTGTATTCCTTTGTCTTTATTTTTAACCCGAAAACTAATCAGTTGGAACGATTTTTTAATGCAAAAGAGCATAAAAACAGTTTACTTAAATACAGCGATATGCTTATTGTGCTATAGCAACCTATAACTTCTTAATTCCACCATTGATAAGCCTATGTGCAGCTTACAGCTGGCAGAATATAGACGTAAAGGTGGATGCTCCGTTATTAGATCAGTCAATTATTTACTCATAATTCATACAGTACAGTTTTTAGCTACTGCATTTTCTCTAACTTTGAGCGCAAGCATTTCAATTGCAGTGATTGTATAGGACTTATAGTTAAAAAATCAAATATGGCAGCAAACATTAAATTAGGCTACTATCAATGCATTGTTTCACTTTTTTTCCTCCAGTTATCGCAATGCTTCAAATTACGATACAAAATAAATCAACAGCATTATTGGTATCATTTTCCACCCAAGTCGCCAAGTTAATAGCATGGCGCCGCGTATTGGATTGCCAGCAATTGCTGTAAACATAAATTATTGTTCGATTCTCCCCCAATTAGGGCCCAATTTAAACAACGAGAGGCCCTAAATTATTTGATCAATGAGGCCCTAGTGATTGATGATCAGACTCCTCCCCACGTATATAAATGTCTTGTTGTCCAACTCAAAAAATGGCTTTGTTGTTCATGACGAGGCCTACTAGGAGTGTCAGAGACAATACAGTTTTTAGATAGTACAGCGAAATACGCGAATAAGAAAAAAAAACTGGCTTGGGTATGACGTCACCCCACCTAAACATGTCCCCCCCCAGTCCCCCCTCGGCTACGCCACTGGTGGGGACAGTAGAATGAAGATCGGGTGTAGAGAGGACGTTAAGAATCTTCTAACAAATTGGATTCGCAGATAAGTGGGGAGCTTATTAGACGCCTAATTTGGGCAACTGATTAGAAAAACAAAAGTTAAGCTTGCTTTATGCATGCAGAGCTAGTTAAACTTTTTAAATATAACAACTCTGGAATGAGCTCTCAGAGCCATTACAAGTCGCTCCCTGCATAATGCTGTTGTCGTTTTTGCGTATCACACACACAAAAAATAACAAATCAGTAAAACTTTTGTCAGTTTACCAAAGTCACAAGTAGCAGCTAGCCTCTAGCTAGTAGCTACACAGCCTGTAACACAAGTCACAAGTCGCTAGCTTTAGCAAATGAACATAGCGTTACTTGCCTGCAGGAACTTCGAAGTAATACGCGTTTTCATACAAACGAAAATATTCCAGTCTATAAAAAGGGGTAGTTGGAAGCTTGTAAGATGCGTCACACTTCTTCAACTTTCCACTTGAAACATTGTAAAAATAACAAGTACTGTTTTCAATAACAACCCAGCGATCTTGGTTAGGGGAAAACGTTGGACCTGCCAAAATGGATTTTTAAATGATCAGCTTACCGGCCGGTTAGCTCAGCTGCTAATCACGTCGCTATGGTGGCGGGTTGTCTGCGGTTCATTTCCCAGGTCGGTCAAATTATTCTTTGGTCAAATCAAACACAGTGTCGCCTACGGTTCGCCACCGCTGCGCCGTTTCATCGGAGTTGTGTTGCTCAGGCGCTAAGTCGCGGAGATGGAATCCGCTTCGGCGTAACCCCGCGAAAATAATAAAGATATGGTTGTTATTTATGGATATGCATATTTATCCTTCTTTCACCAGAAAGTGACGAATCAATAAAGCATTTGACACGGTTTGTCACAGGAAATTACTTCATAAGCTTGAACACTATGGAATTCGTGGGGAAGCGCTCAAACTACTGCACTCGTTCCTTTCCAATAGACAACAGTTTGTATCTTTCCAAAATTTGAGTTCTAAAACCTAACAAATAATTACGGAGTACCCCAAGGAAGCAATTTAGGACCATTACTCTTCCTTATTCATATCAACGATATACCTAACGCTTTGAATTCAATCCCCAGACTATTTGCCGATGATACGTGTTTAGTAATTGATTCTGCCAATCCTGGTTTATTAAGAAACAACATAATTGAAAAACTGCAAAAGGTTCACATTTGGACAAACGCCAATACAATTACCGTCAATCCCCAAAAAACTATGACTCTAATTATACCTCCCAAGATTACCAAACCAAGCCCAGATATTGAAATACAATTCCTAAACACGTCAATTGCAGCAAATGATCAAATTAAGTACTTGGGCATCACTATTGACACAAGACTAAATTTTGAAGATCATACTGGCATAGTGGCGAAAAAAATTTCTAGATCCTTAAGTGTATTGTGTAAACTTAGAAACGTGCTACCTCCAAAAGCTTTGCTGGTCTTATATTATTCCATGATTCATCCACATCTGCTATATGGTATTACTATTTGGGGGAATACATATAAAAAGCATCTAAAAAGATTAAGAACACTCCAAAATAAAGCTGTTAAAGTATTGGGCGGTGGTAGATGACAGGACCATGCCTCTGCTTATTATTCACAATTAAATATTTTAAAATTAGAAGATCTTTATACTTACGAAGTAGCTAAATTGATGCATAAATATTCGCAAAATAAACTGCCGAAAAAACTTTCATTCTTTTTTACCCCCGTAAATGCGATACACTCACAAACAACCCGGTTGGCATCATCTGGACTTAATCTGAGCTTACCGTTTTGTAGAACAGAAAAATTGCAGAGATCTTATAAATTTCAAGGAGTCATAATTTGGAACTCGGTACCACAAGAGATGAAAATACTGTCTTTTAACCAGTTTAAAATTAAATTAAAAAAGCGTTTAATTTCAAAGTATTAGGATAATAGCTTGTACTATCTAAATGTGATAGCATTCAAATCACTTAAGATTAAGAGAAATACAATGAAACGTAATATAGCACAAAAATTAATCCAGGAAATATTATGTAAACGCCCAGCAGCCTGAATTGACCACAAGGGAGCAGCTCGACTCGATGACTGAGAGATCCCTTCGCAGCTTCCTGCTACAATTCATGAAACCTTACCTTTTTGTTTACGTGCGCGTTTATTTTCCGTATCCGTTTATTACCGTTGTTTAATGTAATTTAGATTTGCTTAGTGTATTTTTGTTGTTGTTTATCTAAATGCGTTCGATTTGGTGTGGTGTATTGAGTTGTTCAAAATAAAATTATCTTATCTTATGTGTATTGCCGGCCATCTGTCTACCACTCCAAGATGAGCAATACCATTAAGTGCCTCCTAAATCAATGCCACAACAAGCGAACTTGCTGGGCCGTTCTGAGTCTGGATTCGTGCCATGATTAGACGATTGGCGTAAAATTTCAGATTGAATTTGAACGTGAATAATAGTTTTTAAGGTTGAGTTTAGGTTTGGGGTTTAGTTTGAAAAAAGGTGGGTTACATTTCGGGTTTGGTGTATGTTTGGATTTTTATTAATGAGTTTGAACCTTAAATGTAGGACATGCAACTCTGAAGAGTGCGCTACAACGACACATCATTTGGGACTATTTATTTATTTAGTTCCAAAACCAATTTCTTAGCGCAAACACTGTAATATTAAAAGATCATATTTACCGTATTTTACGGATCACAAGGCGCACATTAAATCCTTTTTTTCTCAAAAGTTGATCATGCGCCTAATGTAGGCGTATGGTGCAAGTAGTGCTTTATTTCCATTAACATAATATCTAGTTTTTTTGCTTAATGAGGTTAACAAGGTAACCCGATACTTCTCAAAAACCGTTGCGTCTTATCGTACGGTGCTCCTTATGTATGAATAGAAAAAAACAAAAACAATCAAAGGTAATTGACAGTGCACCTTATAATCCGGTGCGCTTTATGTGGTCTGTAAATTACGATAATCGACTTATTTTGTTGCTTCTTAACTTTTTTAGCCGCGTTGTCGATATTTCTATTTCTGTAGATGTAGGCTTGGGAACCCATTTTTGCTAACTGCAAAAGAGATGAATCGGTTGACATTTCTTCTGGTAACTTCCAGAATTTTACAGGGAACGCTTCGAATCACTTGGTACTCCGTTAAGAGCTACTACTTACTAACTTACATGGAGCAGCTTTAGTATATCTGAAACGAAAAAACCGTTTGCCTATACGAAATCCTGCCGTAACATCACAGTGAGATGCCGCAGCAAAGCATCCTTTTTCATGGTAAGGAATATCACAACAGCCTTCCATTGCGTACAAAGCACTGAAAAATAAAAGCGAATCACTTGAAAGAATTTTATCATGACTCTGCGAAGCAAAAGTAATTTCTCATAAGTTATGGTGGATTTATTAGCGATTTGTTTGGTTTCTACTAGCGGCTAAGCCGTGGAAATGGGCCCCGCCACTCGTTACACGCGTCGGCGTAATACCGCGAGTATAATGAAGATTTGATTTTTTTTAGGTGTTAGCATGCATTAACGAAAAAACAAATAAATAAATAAACTGTACTTGGTTATGCAAGCAACCTTTTCAGGGGCGTGCCCAGGAATTTAAAAGAAGGGGGGGGGGAGGGCGCAATTTGAAACAGTCCGTTTTCCACCCAAAGTCAAGTGAAGAGCAAAAAAAAGGTCATCACACCCTCAGATTGCCTTTCATGCAGGAGTGCCGGAACGTCGTTAGAGCAAAGGGGGCGGCTTTTTCAAAGGGCACTTTTAATACCAACGTAGTGGCGTAGCAACAAATTTTAAAAGGAGGGGAGCATAATTTCCACATTTTCAAGTGAATTTTTTTCGGCAGAACTAATTTGAAGCTGATTGAGACACAAGAAAGACTTTAGGGGGGTCCGGGGGCATGCTACCCGGAACATTTTTGAAAATGCGCATGCCGTAATGTCAATTTTGGTGCTTTTTGAATATATTTCAGGCAAATTTTGTTTACATATTTTTACTTTAATTCTGAGTGCTTCACCAAATATGATGCATTTTGTTAGCACATTTTCGATAATGCGTGCTCAAGGCGTAAGGCCTGTATTGTATTGCCGAATAAAAGGTTCGAAAAGAGGTTCGAAATTGTGGAAAAATTGTATACATCATAAACATTTTTGAAAATGGTTGGTAAGAGGATGCATAAGTTACCCCTTATTCTACCCCTTGGATCCGCCCCTGGCCATAAGCTTCAAAAACCATCAAAAAAGCCTGGCATATTTCAGTCGCTTGTCACCATTAATTTAGTTTTTTTTACTAAAAGGAAAAGTCAGAAAAGAGGGCCATGGCACAATGCCCCCCTAAATACGCTCCTGCAAACCGGTTAAGATGTGCATTCTCTCGTGCCTTTTTTGACTTACTATTAACGGACGAATTATATCAGGCGAGAACGTGGACTCTTTGATTTCGCCGTTCTTTACTTTTACACTTGCAGTTACACCATGGTAACACCGGTAACACTACCGGTAACACCTTCACAGCAGCTGCTGCTCACTTGCTGGAAATAGCGGGTGAAAAGCGATGAAAATGACGTAAGAAACACTTAGTAAGCCTATCGTTAAAAGCGCGAAAAGTTACGTTTCTATGCTACTACCTACTTATACTGAATTTGTCATACTGGTACGTCGAAAAACTAAATTCCTTACCATCAGGTATACTCGCATTATTTTTTTTCACAACTCAAAGTTCAAGTCAGTAAAATATAACGTGAGTCCAAGTCATAGGTAAATGATACGAGTTCTCAAAAACTAAAATCGAGTCCTATTAAAGCTGGAATAACTGTAGAAAATGGAAGCGAAACCGAAATTACCGATATCTAGCTATGCTATAGAGCAGACGTTTTACTTCGTTACCATACCAATGGAATTTTAAGGGCAGTACTGCCTCCTTGCCACCCCCCTGGTCAAAAGGGCAGGGGGAACAGCTGTCCCCTCGTTACGGCACCCTGCCTTTATACGTATATCACCGTTGCACCACGAAAGTTTTGTGCATTGGTTTGCGGGGGGGCGCGACCTCCGCCCCCTGGATACGCATCTGCTTTTATGTTTGTTTAATATCAAATTTCCGCGTATTTCCTACCTGCTATCATCATCTCTTTTGTAGTAAAGAGTTACAAAAATATCCGAAGCATTTAGTTCCCATCTGTGCAACTTGACGGTATTTAATGCCCACGAATACTGCAAGGCACCTGGGCGGTTCGGTATATGTATTAAACTTTCAACTTGAATTCCTTCACAGAAATTGTTGTCGTAAATTTGTTCCCCATCTCCACCATCTAAAAGCACGTTATAATTTTCCTATCTACACAAAATAAGTAAAAAGTAACCAGTAGGTATAACTGCGTGCACCGGTAGATTCTAGACTTGCGGGCCACATTCACTTCGATTCCCATGTAATTAGGCTTGCCTAAACCGGCCCCAAACTCAAAAATTGACCGCAAAATTTTTTTAATTTAAATCTGAACGTAAACAAAATAAAAAATGACAAAATTCGTAATTGTAAAGACAACCTAATAATATGAAAACAACTGACGGCGCTGTTAGTCCCAGAGGTACGTTCACGCGTAAAAATTTGTATGAGATAGATAGGCTAGCCTATATAATTTACACAGGTTACAGTGCACTCGAGGACCTCCTGTAACCTTTGCAAGAACTCCCTGTGGTCCGCAATCTCTCGTTGGAAATCACTGCACTGATGTCACAATTACTAGCAAGACTCATTTGCGGATCACCGATCAGTTTATACACACGATCGTGTTTGCTAATTCACTATCAGTGATACAATACCTGGAAATAGACCTGCTGTGTGCATTGATTTGGTTTTGATTGATTAAGACAAAATGAGACTATCATCCTGTCACAGTTAAAAGGTGCGAAACAGAATCTGTTTCATCGTACAGTTTCGATCAATTCTACTTCCTTCCTCTGGAAATATTAAATGCACGGTGCAGTAACGCAACGTCTGGGTCAAAATTTAGGACTTGCCAGTTCGGTTAAGGATTCATTACGTCTAATCACTGTAGCGTTTCTTCTTTCACCAAAAAAAATAAAAACAGGGCTAAACAGTTTTTGGTTGGCACCTTCCGTTTTGAATCCAAACATCTTGCTTGGGGCCTCAAATGCTTTTTACTTATAAGTTTAACTTTTTTATGGTTGTCTAAGGTAATGTTTTACAAATACAACATTACCTTCACACTTCGGATCATCAATTTTACGCCTCAGAGCTGGATGGTCGTATGAACAAAGTGGGTAAGTGCAGTAACTGGTCGAGGGGCATCTGGATCTAACTTCATTGCATTTCCACAAGCAAAATATCAACATAATTGACAAGTATTTTATTACAAACATAATTACACGTAATAGTCAAAAAAACGACTATAGGCCTACAAGAATTACTCTACAAGTACAAAGCACACGATGCAATTAACAAAATGTTCTTTAGTAGTCGGTCGACCAGCAAAGCTGATTTAAATCAAGTTACTGAGATGAAAAACGTAAGGTTACTTACAACTGAATCAATGACCGATTTGGATCGGTTTTGAATCCAAGGTCTCGTATTGAAATGATGCCTTATAAGCCTATCAGTATTTATAATAGAAACCCTACTTTTCGACATGAAACTTTCATATATGCCCGATCAGAGTTTTATTGTCCAAACTCTTCTGATGGCTTTTGTACCCCATGTTCCCGCGTCTGCTCCCCTTTTTCTTTAATTTCTCGCTACTCTAGTGGGCCTACTTATTAAACAGTTGAAATTTGAGAGGATCAATCAAATGCTTCTTTGTTATCCACGGTCATCCACTAAAGTTGCTGTTTGCTATCAAGGTGTCATTGGGTTTATGAAAACATTCATATCTTTACCGCTAATAAAAATTTTTTCAAAAATTCAAATCGATTAGTTGTGAGAATAAATCAATGCAGCTCGGATGGCCGATTGGACAGAGCGTCTGTTTCTTGAGCAGCAGACTCGGGATTGATCCGAGTCGGATCACACCAATGACTTTGAAATTGATATTCGCAGCTTCGTTTTTAGCATGCACTAAAGCTAAAGCTCTGCATTAAAGGGCAGAGCGGAGAATAAGCCGGCAAGTTTGATAATTGTGTCGCTGAGACTTGCCCATCTTGTAGTGGTAAACAGATAGCCGGCAATTCCTAAGTAAGCTCGTTATGGCTTTGATCAATTTCCCGTGATAGAACGATAAAAATGCTGCTAAATATAAAAAATCAAGAGTGCTTAAAATCACGTTGATGCTTACAGTTTTTGTTGAAACAAATTTGAGCCTTGTAAAAGCTAGCTTTTGCTGAACTTCGGTTGATAAACTTCAAAAAAATTTACAAAGCTTTCGGCTAACTTTTTCGTAGATTTTTTTCCACTGTTTTGAACAAAACGTTATCTTGAGCGCTGGCATCTCGACGGCTTCTACAATAGCATTTTCTACTCAAACTAATGCTGCGTACTCACGGCGCCTTTTAGTCAATCACGTTTAACGTTCAGCATTTTGCTTATCTATGCACACATGCTATACGTGCCAGTTGCATTTTTCTGCTGAATCTCGAGCAGTCACTAAAAACCGCAAGTCTTATTGCGGTACTGAATTTTGTTGCTCTGAATGATGCAGATACAATTTCTGTAAGCTTACTCTTTCCCACCAAGACTGCTGATATCATTTAAAAACAGATTTAAAAAGCGCCGAAAACATCTTTTAAATTTAGGTAGTCTTGAAAAAGACTGTTTAAGAACCAAACATTTTCGTCTCGCTCTCTTCAGGGTTCAACGCGAGAGTTAATTGAGAAGGAAAAAAGTGGTCTATATATAATCATCAGCTTCATCGAAAAATCTGCAACAAAAAGGAAAAAGGGCTATGATTGGTTGTTAAAAGACAGACGGATTGTGATTGGTCGAATACGGATGAATTTTAGAATCTAACTCAACTATCAGAGAATTTGCAGTGAGTAGACAAATTCCTTTTGACGGCACAGAATAGGTTTCAGCGTTTTGATGAAAGTTGATAATTGTTTTCGGCGCTTTTTAAATCTGTTTTGAAATTCTGTACCACCAAAAAGCTTTTGATATCATTTATGGGGCGCCGTGTGTAAAGCTACGCAATATAAAATTTTGCATCATTTTTTTGGTTAAATTACGTGCAATATCATATATTGTTGCAATTTATGTATATTGCTGCAATTTGTGTAAATTGTTGCAATTTATGTATTGATGAGTTGCATTGACGTCACGGAATTTTCCCGCCAAAAGCACTGGACGGCAGAAAGGTCTTTTCTGTCACCTTTCATAGTGTACGCTGCATGCGCTTACTTTGAAAAGGTGTGGGGTGTATGGAGGAAGGGATGGGAGAGTGTGGGAGATGGGTGCGTAGAAGTGTGGGGAAGGTGTAACCGTGTAGGGAAGTGTGTGGGGGGGATGGGACGTGTGGAAAAATGTGGGGTAGGCGTGGAAAAGTGTGTTGGGGTGTGGGTAAGGGGAGATGTGGGGAAGTGTGTTGGAGTGTGGGGGAGATGTAGGGAATTGTTGGGGAAGGTGTGGGGAAGTGTGTGCTGGAGGTGTGGGGAAGTATGTTGGAGTGTGGGGGGAAATGTAAGGAAGTGTTGGGGGAGGTGTGGGGAAAAGATAAGGGAGGTGTGGGAAAGTGTGTTGGGGGGTTGGGGGGAGGTGTGGAGAAGGTAAGGGGGAAATGTGGGGAGAAGTGTAGGGGGTGTGGGGAAGTGTGTTGGGGTATAGGAAAGTGTGTTGAGGGTATGGGGAAGTGTGTTGGGGTGTGGATGGAGGTGTAGGGAAGTGTTGGGGGAGGTGTGGGGGGTATGAAAAAATTTTGGGGGAAGTGTGGGAAAGTGTGTTGCGGTGTGGGGAAGGTAAGGGAAAATGTGGGGGGAAATGTAGGGGGTGTGGGGAAGTATGTTGGGGTATAGGAAAGTGTGTTGAGGGTATGAGGAAGTATGTTGGGTTGTGGGGAAGGTAAGGGAGTGTGTTGGGTTGTGGAGAAGGTTGGGATGTGGATGGAGGTGTAGGGAAGTGTTGGGGGAGGTGTGGGAAAGTGTGTTGGGGTGTGAGGGGTATGAAAAAATTTTGGGGGAAGTGTGGAAAAGTGTGTTGCGGTGTGGGGAAGGTAAGGGAGAAATGTGGGGAGAAGTGTAGGGGGTGTGGTGAAGTGTGTTGGGGTATAGGAAAGTGTGTTGAGGGTATGGGGAAGTGTGTTGGGGTGTGGAGGGAGGTGTAGGTAAGTGTTGGGGAGATGTGGGAATGTGTATTGGGGTGTGGGGGGAGATGTGGAAAAGTGTTGGGGAGGTGTGGGGAAATGTTGGGGGAGGTGTGGGAAAGTGTGTTGGGGTGTGGAGAAAGTAGGGGGAGATGTGGGGAGAAGTGTAGGGGGTGTGGGGAAGTGTGTTGAGGTGTGGGGGGAGGTGTAGGAAAGTGTGTGGGAGAGGTGACGGGGTGTGGGAATTAAAGTGTGGGGGAGGTGTGGAAAAGTGTTGGGGTGTGAGAAAGTTTTGAGGGAGGAATGGAAAAGGGTGTTGAAGTGTGGGTAAGGTAAAGGGAGATGTGGAGAGAAGTGTAGAGGGTGTGGGGAAGTGTGTTGGGGTGTGGGGGGAGGTGTAGGAAAGTGTCGGGGGAGGTTTGGGGGGTGTGGGAAAGCGTGTTGGGATGTGGGGGGAGATGTCAGGAAGTGTTGGGGAGGTGTAGGGGCTGTGTAGAAGTGTTAGGGGAGGTGTGGAGGCTGTGGAAAAATTTTGTGAGAGGTGTTGGGGTTTCCCATGCCTCCCCCACGCTTCCCCGCATCTTTTTTCACCACTCCCACACCCCAACACACTTTTCCACACCTCCCCCAACACACTTTCCCACAACTTTCCCCACACTCTAACACACTTCCTCACACACCCCACACCTCCCCTAACACTTTTCCCACACCTCAACACACTTCCCTACACACCCCACACCTCCTCTAACACTTCCCCACACCCTATCACACTTCCCTACACCTCTCCCCCATTACTTCCCCACACCCCAAAACACTTTCCCACACCTCTTTTCAGTTTCTCCCACACCCAAAACACTTTCCCACACCTCCCCCATATTTTCCCACCCCTCCACACCTTCCCCCCACACCTGCAACACACTTTCTCACACCTCCCCCACATTTTTTCATACCCCTACCTCTCCTCACCTCCCCCACACCTCTTTTTAGGCTACTTCCCCTGCACCCCAATACACTTTCCCACACCTCCCACACATTTTTCCACACACTCCAACTTCCCCACATTTTTCCACACACCCCACCTCCCCCCACACCCCAACACACTTTCTCACACCTCCCCCACTATTCTCCACACTCACCCCCTACACTCTTCCATCCCTTCCTCCACTTACCCCACATCTTTTCATATTAAGCGCATGTACACTATAAAAGAATGAAGCTCTTTTTGCCGTCCAATGCTTTTGGCGGGAAAATGATGACGTCAGCTGCAACTCATCAATATTGCAAAAAAACTTTAAATCGGCTTTTAATTGCCATGGTGATATGCTAACTAAAACAGTCAGTGTTGCCCTTTCCCTTTTTCCATGAACTCATGTAGTGTACTGGCCTGAGGCGCTGTTGTACTGACTGTGCAGTGTGCGCTTATTGGTTTGGCTGAAACATTTAAGCTACTGGTTAAATGAATCATTTAAGCTACTACTGTTAAGCTACTGGTACCGGTATCCTTTGGAATACCAGCAGCTAGACTAGACTACGCTATCGGTATAGGGGTAACAACTAGTATCAGCTCCCAGGTCCAGTTGGGTTAGATTAGAATTAGGTTCAGTTAGGGTTAAATTTAGTTAGGGTTCGTTCAGTTACAAAATATCGGTATCTGAAAAATCTTATTTTAAAGTACAGTACCAGTAACCCGACATTAGGCCAAGTCTAGCTACCTCAACCTATGTTTTTGTGACATACTACCATCTCGTTGCTAGCTGGACATAAGACCAACCTCGCCTCCACGTGGTGTCCGATGGAAACAACATTGTAATGTTGGCTAAAGAGGCTCTGGCATTTTTACTTTTTATGTTTGCCAACTTAGTCTTAGCAACGGCCTTACTTGTTGAATTCGCTCCTTGAAGCATTTCGGCTTCTTTTCTTGGCGGATGAGAAGTCGAGCTGTGAAGAAGGGAGTGGATAAATCAGGTTTGGCATTAGCGAGGATGCGGGTGGTAGGCACCAAAAATTGTTTATATGGGACATGTCAGGATTGTGTGACTGGAATTCAGATGATTGCAATGGAATCTCATAGTTGTAAAGGGTACCGGTCTAAAACGCGCTCCGTACCGCGGCCGCAAGATAGTTCAGGGGCCCGCCCCTGATCTAGCCAATTGGGGGGGCTGCCTCCGTCAGCTTATGGAAATCTCCATGCAATTGTAGCTCCAGTTGGCGACTGGGAGGGGGCCTGCAGTTGTATTGGGGGGGCATTCCTGAGGCCACTGCACAGAATGACAAGTCCATTGCACATAGTTGCCTGGGTCCAGCTGCGGGACTTGACGTGGCCTAATAAATATATATATATTTTTTTAATCTGGTCTTTAGGTTTTTCCCAGTTATAAAGAAAAACCAAACTTTATGAATGAAAAACAAACGAAAAAAGAAAACAGTACGGTTTGTTCTCCTAACAAGGAAAGAACCACTGTCGCAGCGAACAGTTCTTGAACTATTAAGTGGCAGTGAGAGTACTCAGCTAGTCAAAACCTCTACTCCTGCAAGGGTTGAGGTGGAGACAAGTGCGAAAAAATTGCCTTCAGCCTGGACTTCTCTGCTGTTGGAGGAGAAGCCTCTGGCAAATCAAGAGGCAACAGTTTCAGCGGCATTGTCGATTGAAAAATCGAATACCGCTCAAATATCCGGTTTGCTCACTCAGAATCCATCAATGTCTCTAGACGTTGGTAGCACGTCTGAGTGGCGTCGAGGAAAAAATTATGAAAGAAATCAGAAGCGGAAGCAGCGAGAATGGTTGTGGAAGGGGTTAGAGGGTTTGAACATCACTAACCCTGGAGATAATCTTCAAACTGCCTGCAACTCTGCATCAACGAAAAGGTCGATGGAGTCTTCTAGCACTCAATCGAGAACGTCAGAGATGCTTCGGAAGGAGCTGAGGAGCCTCAGAACCTTGATCAGGGTTCGAAGGCAACCAGTTCCTACTAAAGTAGACTGACAATCAATACCTTAGAGCAAAATTGTTGTATTTTCAAAATTCATACCGTGTATGAGTAATAGATCTGCAACAAACGCTTTAAGTAATCAAAAACAAATTCCAGCACGAAAAGCCAAGTCGAATGGATTTGAATGCTGGCAGATTAATCTTCACAGAAGTAAGGCCGCTAGCTATAACTTATGTGAAGTAACAAAAAACATTCGTTCAGGTATAGTCCTAATTCAGGAACCCTGAACTTATGGAGGTGCAATCAGAAGTAACCTCAGGGGATGGAAACTTTTTCAAGGTAATAAAAAAGATAAACGTCCCCGAGCATGTATTTATGTCACTTCTGATATGACATGCTCTCTCATACCACAATTTTCTAGCGAAGATGTGGTAGCAGTGAGAGTTAAAAATGTAAGACGAGAAGGAGATAGCTTTGTCTTTGTATCGGCTTACATGGCTTTGGAAGAACCAGCTCCACCAGTAATTCTGAAAAAGCTGCTGTCATTCAGTGACAGAGATAAAATTCCTACCGTTATAGGAACTGATGCAAACGCACATCACACAGTATGGGGCTCCTCCAACGTCAATACAAGAGGTATGGATTTGCTTATGTTCTGTGCTAGTGCGAACTTGCACATCTGTAATGTGGGCAGTAAACCCACCTTCAGAACGAGAAAAAGAGAAGAAGTGCTAGATCCGACTCTAATAAACCGAAATGCTGAGAACTGTATAAGTGACTGGCATCAGAGATGAGCAAAATCGGAGTCGGAGTCGGAGTTGGAGCCGGAGTCTGGCACTTTTTTTCGGAGTCGGAGTTGGAGTCGGAGTCAAATATTTTTGAAACTTAGGAGCCGGAGTCGGAGTGCTTTTTGTACAGTAGTTTGGCACAAGAAAGTGTGTTCTGACTTGTTGTTTACCGGTAGCCGGGTACCACTTTTATGTATGGCTATTTATTTATTTATATGCTAACACTTTATTATACAGTACCGGTATATCAGTTTTCTTCATTAGGCAATGACTGATGATAAGGCCTACTGTGCAGTGGCGGTTTTAGGGGGAGGGGAGATGTGGGGGACGCATCCCCCGACCAGACCATTAGAAGATTGAAAAAACTTGTAACATTTTTCATTTTTTTCTAAAATATAATCACTTAATGAGTTAATGTGCTCAGTGGCGGCTATGGAGGGGGGTAGAGTAAAGGATGCATCACCACCAGACCATTAAACTCAGAAGATTAAAAAACTTATAGCATTTTTCATTTATTATTACATATAATCATTTAACAGTAGTACCGGTAATAGTAGTTGTTTTTTATTCAACGACCAGCAAAGCAATTAAAATACCGGTAACACAGTAACACAAAAATGGCCGATAAATGGGTTGCAGCGACAAAACGAATGTCGTTAAAACATGCAAAATTTACCCAAAAAATTTCGCATTTTTCGCAAATTTCTGTCTGTTATTATTCATTAATTTTCTATTTGTTATATTGTGTCTGTTATTATTCATTTTCGACATTATTATTTTCTGTGTCTGTTTGAGTACACTGACAGCAAATTAAACTTAACTAGAATGTACACTTTGTGCAGTAATGATGTACCGGCTTAGTTTTATGGTATCGGCTCTAAATGCTGGTATTGACATCTGCTTAAAATGTGATATTATTGGTATGAAATGAATCTCTACTAGAAGGCTTGATATGCCATTGTTTTCTTTGTCCCAAATTTCTTGCGTATATACTTGTATTTAAATTAGTGCTTCAGAGAAAGGTGCACTATGTGTCTCTCCACAGTACTTTCACTTTTACTTACATTGAACAGTTAGAAGCTCTGCTTGACACAGACACACAATACAGATTTATGCCACTGCTGTACATTAACTGTTATGCTTTTTTCAGGTGCAATATCTAGTATGGTCAGATTGTAGGTTATAAATTATGAGGGAACATGATGTGCAATAACAGTAGTTTTTTTTTTTTGGAAGAAAGCGGTTGCTTTAACAGGTTTGGGCTCTACAGTAACCAGGCAAGTATTAATTTATCTGATTTTAACCAGTCTATGTACGGTAGTAGATATTAGCCTACGACTCGGTAAATAATGATTTTTAGTCCATCTTTGCTGTGAGTGGTGTTAAATATGGAGGTATCCACTCCTGACTTCATCTCTAGTAATCAGAATTTTGATCATCAATGATATTTCGGAGTCGGAGTTTGCATTCTCAAATTTTTCGGAGTAGGAGTCGGAGTCTAATAGCTCGGAGTAGGAGTAGGAGTCGGAGTCAAAAAAAGTGACTCCGCTCATCTCTGACTGGCATGTCAGTGAAGTGCCATCCTTTTCAGATCACACGTATATTAGGTTTAGAGTTCAAAGTGGCACCAAAAGAACAAAAATGATCAGGAACGTTAGACGTACTTGCTGGAATAAGTATGCAAACGAACTTGATCACAGGTTACATGATTTGAATAGTACACCAGTTAGCATATCATCAGTAGATGATATAGAAAAACTGGCAACAACTGTTCAATCACAGATAATAAAATCTTACAATGTATCTTGCCCTCAGCGTAAGATCCGTCGTAAGACTGACAACATTCTGTGGAATACAGAGCTAACCTGTCTCCGCAGAGAGGCTCGTAAAGCCCAACGTAAAGCCATCAAATCAAAGTTGGAAGCGATTGGGAAGCTTTAAGCAGGCCCAATTGATTTTTAAAAATGCCGTAAGAAAAGCCAAGAGAGATTCTTGGCGTCTTTTTACGGAATCGATGAATAGCCATTGTGCAACAGCTCGGCTGGCTAAAATTATGCGTCGAAACGAAACGGTGCAACTAAGCAACGTTTTAAGACCTAATGGTCAATTCACCGAATCTTCTGTAGAGACTATGAATTGCCTTTTAGACACCCTAGCACCGGGAAGTCGGGAGGTAAACTATAGTAAAGCAGCAGAAGAACCAAATGATAACACTGCTGTGTTACCAACGCACGACGAAATTGTTAGCTCCATCTGTTCACTTGAAAAGATGGAAAGAGCAATAAACGAATTTCTGCCATTTAAGGCGCCGGGACCAGACGGTATTTACCCGGTGCTACTACAAAAAGGCTGAAATAGTATTAGAAATATATACCAAACCATTTTCCAAATGTGCTTGAAGTACAGCTATGTGCCGAAAGTACGGAAGGAAAGGACTAGTATCTTCATCCCTAAATCCGGTAAAGAAAACTATCATGAAGTTAAGTCTTTCCGGATGATCACTTTAACTTCCTTTCAACTTAAATGGTTGGAAAGGTTAGTACTGTATCATTTTAATGATGATTCCAATTTGCAAGCAAGGTTTTCTGCGTTCCAGTATGGGTTCAGAGCAGGAGTTTCAACTGAAACTGCACTGCATGAATTTGTACGACGCATAGAACTAAGCTTGGCAAAGAAAAGAACAGCACTAGGAATATTTTTGGATATTGTTGGTGCTTTTGATAATATCACAAATAGTGGCATTGCCGATGCTCTGCGAGAATTGAAGGTGTCGCCTTTTCTCGTCCATTGGATTGAAAATTTACTGAGACACCGCACAGTTCAAGTAGAGCTAAATGGTGAAAAGATTAAAAGAGAAGTAGTAAAAGGGAATCCCCAAGGTGGTATTTTGTCCCCTTTTCTATGGAACTGTGTATTAAACTCCTTGTTGGTAGACCTACGCAACAGGAGTTTTCATGTACAAGCCTATGCCGATGATGTAGCAATTTTGGTCACTGGCACCAACATGCTGTGGATCAAAGGTAGGGCTCAAAAAGCACTAAATATTGCAAGAAATTGGGCTCATAATCAAGAGCCTCAATTCAGCTGTAAAAAGACTGAAATAGTTCTGTTTACTAACAAAAGGAAGCCGGATTTTGGAACCTTGCGTTTAAACGGACGCCAGCTAGTAATTTCCAAAGAAGCAACACTACTAGGTGTAACCCTTGATAGTAAGCTTACCTGGAAACCTCACATAACACGTATTGCTCGCAAGGCGACTGCGGCGTTATTACAATGCAGACAAATAGTGGGCAAAGCGTGGGGATTAAATCCCACCAACATGCGATGGATATACACTGCAATTATACGACCTGTTATCACATATGCGTGTACATCCTGGGTTGGTGGACTAAATAAAAAATATCTAGTGAAAAAGCTTGCTAGAGTACAAAGACTAGCCTGTCTCATGATTTCTTCAGCATTCCCCAGTACCCCCACAGGTGCTCTGGAAATGCTGTTGAACATCATGCCAATTAATGAATTCATATTGTCAGAGGCGCTAAAAGGTTCATACAGGTTATCCCGTGTGGGCCTTTGGTCAGACATGACAATCGGATCAACAGATAAACTAAAAGTCATGTTGACGTATGCAATGAAGCAAAGGAAAACTTGTCTTTGTTGAGCATGCCCGCAGATTTGATAAACAAAACAAAGGTATATGGAAAACAGTACAATTGCCTTGTTTTAGAACGCAAGGACGCAGTGCAGTTTGAACGTGCTTTAGAACAAAGCATAATTAGATGCTACACTGACGGGTCCAAATTGAATGGAAGAGCCGGTGCAAGTTTCTATATAGAATACCCATCAGGATCTCACACAGACCAAAGTTTTTTCCATTTGGGAAGATATAGTACAGTCTTTCAGGCAGAGGTCTTCGCTATAGCTGAAGTAGCGAAGAAACTGACCATGGAAAAAACTCTAAATGAAGAAATAATAATTTTAGTGGATAGCCAAGCAGCGATACTGGCAATCCAAAATAATACTGTAAAATCTAGTACAGTATTATTATGTATCAAACACCTAAATAAATTGGGTGAAGACAGTCACGTCACTGTTGCATGGATGCCGGGCCACACCGGCATCCACGGTAATGAGAAGGCGGATACACTAGCTAAATCAGGATCAGCATTTAATTGCTTCGGCCCTGAGCCTTTTGTTCCAATCCCATATGCGAGCTGTCGCGCTGCAATAAAGGATTGGAGTGTTGAAAGATGGAAAACATCTTGGATAGAACGAAAGGACTGCCTGAGCACAAAAGAAAACGTGGAGTGGGCCTCGCCCCAATTAACTCGGCGACTTTTGAGTCTCAACAGATCTAGATTAAATGAAGTGTTGCAAGTCCTCACTGGTCACTGCAACTTACAGAAACACAGGAAGACCACTGGACGTGACGAGTCACCAACATGTCCAAAATGAAACCTGGAAGAAGAAACTCCAAATCACCATATTGGACCATGTGCTTATTACCAAGCCCTTCGAAGAAAGGTGTTTGGTAAAGAAAAAACCACAATAAAATCTGTGGTACAAAAGCTAAACATATATCTACTGGCTAAGTATTTGCAGCAGGCCGGAAGGCTTGCTGAATACGGCCAGTAGACTAATCTGAATAAAACAAAAAAAAACAAAAAAAAAAAAAATAGCGGTGAAAAATTGTAATGGGCCTAATTGATGGCCTACACAATGTGCCAGAGAAGTTTAAACGTTGTTGTTCCTCTTTGGCACCACCGTCCACTAATAATAAATGATAATAATCTCGTTGCTAATGCAGAATGGCTTATGCTGTATGGCTGAAACATGTCAGATTACAGTGACTTCTGTGATCTGTCCACAGAAAGCAGGTAGACTACATCCTGACATCAGCAGATCAGAACACCGATACACCAGTAGCCAGTTACATACGGTAAACTGTAAAATTAAAAATGTCAAACTAGTCTACCGATATTTTGTAACTGAACGAACTTTAACTAAATTTAACCCTAACTGAACCTAATTCTAATTTAACCCAACTGGACCTGGGAGCTGATACTAGTTGTTACCCCTATACCGGTAGCGTAGTCTAGTCTAGCTGCTGGTATTCCAAAGGATACCGGTACCAGTAGCTTAACAGTAGTAGCTTAAATGATTCATTTAACCAGTAGCTTAAATGTTTCAGCCAAACCAATAAGCGCACACTGCACAGTCAGTACAACAGCGCCTCAGGCCAGTACACTACATGAGTTCATGGAAAAAGGGAAAGGGCAACACTGACTGTTTTAGTTAGCATATCACCATGGCAATTAAAAGCCGATTTAAAGTTTTTTTTTGCAATATACATAAATTGCAACAATTTACACAAATTGCAGCAATATACATAAATTGCAACAATTTTACACATATTGCAGCAATATACATAAATTGCAACAATATATGATATTGCACGTGATTTAACCAAAAAAATGATGCAAAATTTTATATTGCGTAGCTTTACACACGGCGCCCCATAATCATTTGCACAAACCAGTTGATGTCGAAAATAAATGTATACAGTAGCTGCAAAACATGAAAGCAATTTTCCAAACTTTGTAGCAAAAAGACGAAAAAAGAATGATCACAATCCAACTGAATTGTAGAAACTAACTACTTGCACTGCAAGTCGGCTCAACGGGTAACGGGTAGTCCATTTCCTTCAAATAACTTATATTTATCGCATCTACACTGGGCCGGATTTACCAATGGGCTAGGCAGACTGAAGCCTAGGACCTCGGAGAAATAAGGTGCCTCGTCACGAACAACGAAGACCTTCTTTTCATCAAGACCCTTTTTTTGGAAATCGACCATCAAAGACCTTTGTAGGCCTAAACGTAGAGACAAGAGAGTAGTTAGGGGGGAGCATTGTGCCTTAGCCCCCATTTTGACTTTGCCTTTTAGTTAAAAAGAACAAAATTAATGGTGCCACGTGACTAAAGTATGCCATACTCTTTTAATGGTTTCTGTAGCTTATGGCCAGGGGACTGGGATGAGGGGTATGCATCCTCCCACCAGCCATTTTCAAAAATGTTTTGATGTGTAAGTTTTACAATTTTTTCCATCATTTCAAACCTTTTTGATAGCAGAAAGCCTTACGCCTTCAGCACGTACATCGAAAACGAGCGAACAAAATGCATCATATTTGGCAAAGCACTCAGAATTAGGGTCAAAAAATTTAAAAAAAATTTGCGTGAAAATTATTCAAAAAGCACAAAAATAATCACTAGAGCATTAACTGGCAGCCCAAATCTGGTCCAAATCTAAAGGTCCAAATCTGGACCTTCCAAATGCTGAAGCTGGACCCCAATAAAGTTTTTAGCTAATCAAATATTTTAAGTGATAACGTAAAACTTTATCATAAATACAACAGAATAAACCTTAAAAATAGGCGAGGTTTTTGTTTGTCCTGTTGTAACCTTCTCGTGGGTGCGATCGAAGAGTTATGCGTTAATTAAAGATATAACTTTAACTAAAATCGACTGGTTAGTGTATCGATTAAGGATAACGTTATCTTTGTGGCAGGTCTTGGGTTGGATTCCCGGGCTATTTACATTGGACACAGTGTCGCCATCAGCTCGCTACAGCTGCGATGTTTCTACGGAGCTGCATTGCCTAGGTGCTAAGCCGCGGAAATTGGCCCCACTACTCGATACACGCTTCGGCGTAATATCCCGAATACAGCGAAGATTTGATTTTATTTAAATTCTTATCTTACAGCGCGCCAAAAATAGCGACTGAAGGCACTTTTCATTTAGTATTTTTAAAACAATAATGGATCGCAATGGAAGGTAACAAGTAAAAAAATAACGATAAATGCAATGGAGAGCCCCGGTGTTCATGGTATTACGCCGAAGCGATAACCAGCGCACGTGGCAGGGCCTATCTCTGCGAAGTAGCGTCTAAGCAACACACCCAGGAGCGGATCCAGAAAGTTTTGGCGGGGGGATGTAATTTTGAATTAGGTTGAATGTTAAGTAAATGCAAAGACGTTCAGACCCGCAAATGGGCGTAAATAAGCTTTTTGAAAATGTTTGATGTCAGAGGCGTATACAAAATTTTTTTTGAGGGAAGGAGCACCAATTTTTGTCACTTTTTCAAGCGTATTTTTTTCCGGCAGAGTTAATTTTAAGCAACTTAAGTACCAAAAACGACTCTAGGGGATCCGGGGGCACGCTCCGCAGGAAAAACTTTGAAAATTTTATTTTGTAATGGTCATTTTAGCGCTTTTTGAACAATTTTTGGGAACTTTGTCATATTTTTGGTCCCTTACTTTAAGTGCTTCACCAAATAATATGATGCATTTTGTTCGCCCAGTTTCAATTATGCGTGCTTAAGGCGACTAAGACGTATTGTTGTGAAGAGGTTCGAAATTATGGAAAAATTTTATTCATCCAAAACATTGTTAAAAATGGCTGGTGGGAAGGAATGCATACCCCACACCTCCCCCTGGATCCGCTCCTGAACACACCTTTGAACTCCAAAGAAACATAGCAGCGGTGGCAAGCCGTTGGCGACTCTTACCCTGTCCACATGTCCAGTTCAAGCAGCTCCGAAAGCCCACGGGCTTTCTGCGTCACAATTGAAATTTTCATGTCGTAATCACTTACTTCAACAAATTGACTAAGAATCAAAAAATGGTTATGATGCCGCAAGCGTGTCGGTCATTAGAACCACTCAAACACGACATGTGGAAAGGGTAACTACGTCCGATTTGGTAACCCGTAAATTGAACCCTAAACCTCCCGCGCCGATAGCAAGTCTTCAGTCATTTTGTCGGCCGACTAGCATTTTTTTTGCCCTAATCAAATCAGCCATGAATTTGTTTCTGGACCTTTGCAAATAATGAAGTTGTCTTCCTGGACCGATCCTGATTATAGTTGAGTAGCCCTGCACTACAGCATGTAAACTTTCAAAATTTTTCCGGGGGAGCATGCCCCCGGACCTCCTAGAGCCTTTTCTGTGTCTCAATCAGCTTCAAATTAGTTCTGCCGAAACAAATACGCTTGAAAAAAGTGTGGAAATTATGCCCCCCCCATTCAAAATTTCTCGGTACGCCACTGCGTAAAGATGAGTCTGATCGTTGCTCACTAGGGCATCATTGATCAAATAGCCTAGAGCCTCTCATTGTCTAAATCCGGCCCTGCATCTACAACTGCATGGATTGATTAATTATCAAAATCAAATTTTCATTACATTCGCGTCATTGCGCCGAAGCGTGTAACGAGTGGCGGACAGGGCCGTTGAGAGGGGGTCCAGGGGGTAGTTTTGGTACCGGGCTCGGAATTTTTTGGGGGCCCGAAATTTTGAGAATGCCGCGCGTAAAAAATTTCGTAAAAAGTTTGAAAGCGCAACTCTTGATTGGTTGAAGGCAGACAAAGTCACCCATCGCCACCACCTACCGATTACATCACTTACTCACAGCTAGGGTACTACCCCTTACCCCCAGTCAGCGACACAGCTAAAGTAGCCTACCAACCAAAAAAGTCTGAAATGTATTCCGACTAAATAATGCGGTATGGTATCCTAGAGTAGGCCTACTGTTTTTAGATGTGTAATTGCTATCTTAACATAACCATTAAACACACCTCTTAGCTTGTTCTAATATACATCGAAGAAGGCCTGAGGGGAGCACGCGTATACGAACCCCCCTGCGTACGCTACTGGTCATATCGATATCAGAATGGGGTATAAAATAGAAAAAGGCCTCGGAGAGGAAATGATTTTGATCAAATTATGCAAAATGCTCGTTTATACGCTTAATTGGAATAATTAACCTAAAACCGAACCCACCATGATTTAATCAGCTACAGTCAGAGGCGTCGTACCATCCAAATTTCCTGACATTCGTTTTTTTTTAATTTAAAAAACAAAAAATAAAAAATTTAGCCAGTGTCGTTTCGTTTCATCCTAACCGTTTTTTCTTATACAACAGATTCCACGTTTTGTTTATTAGTTCTTGCTTCAGTCAATCGCTTTGACGTCGGAGTAAAGTTACTGTAGTTTCTTGATCTACACTTGGAATTTAGAAAACATTTTGCATGCGTTGTTGAAGGTTATAAACACACCTAGCGTCATCCCATCAAATGCGACAAAACTAATAATGGTTACAGCCTCCTTTGACTTATTTTAGCCAAGCTTCTGCTTTTAGACATAGGATACTAAAATATTTTTGTATTGTCTGACACTATAGTAGTGACTGCACTCACTGCAGGGATCGGTATGTCCTTTTCTGATAAAAAAAGTATGCTAAAACGAGTGTATTTTATGTGAAAACCGTGAAAATTTGGTGGAGGCTTAGCCTTCGGCACCTATGCTCCTTGTGCTAAATCGTGGGGGGGGGGGGCACTGATTGCGCACAATGTCCATAATTAAGAAGCGGGCGGGGATATAATCAATTGCTGCGCTGAGAGTTACCAGTATAGCTGAATGGTAGGCCTGTATTTCAACTAGGATAGCTAAACAATAAGCACCCCCTGGTCAAGAATTTTATTGGTCTTTTATGGTTGTTAATCGATTTCGATACAACAAAGTGCCTCTTCTGGTAAATTATCTTTATCATTTTGGCGGATTATTTTTTTTGTCACTTTTCGGGGGGCCCAGATTAAATTTTGGTACCGGGCCCGAGCTTGGCTCTCAACGGCCCTGGTGGCGGACCCATCTCCGCGGCTTATAAACGTTTTGGCAACACAGATCCGAAGAAACGTTGCTGACCCACCCGGTGCTTGAACCCCATACCTACAGCACCGATAACATTGTCTTAATATCTGAGCTAACCGGCTGGTTTTGATTAATGATACTCGCATAATTTTATGCAACGTCACGTTTCAGGTGACATTTTTCAGCTATGTCTGCAATGTCAGTTTGCTGTTAACAGTTAGGCCACAAACTACAGCATTTATAACATGTAGTGGATGAAGACTTATGGATCATCCTGCAGTTAATTGCACACAACTGGCCGCGTCTGTCCAATAAGACTTTTTAAACTCTGGCTTGCTGCACAAATAAAATTCAATAGAATAATAATATGTAAAAGGAAACTTAATATCAAACTATTTTTAAAAGTTGCCAGTATGTAACAAATATTTCAACCTTTGAGATGACTTAGATTCATTTTTTTTAAAAAAAGTGCCAAGCTTTCAAAAAATATGCTCAACTATCTTTAGTGAAAAAGTTGATTGTCACAAATATAGCAATTTTTATTCGACTTTGCCTTCGCACCAAATTTCATCCAAGCAATTATGCACAAATTGTCGAAAGTGTCTTTATATACAAATAGGCCTAAAGCTTAAAATTTTTTTATAATTGTCTTTTATACAAAACTATGAAAAATGAACGCTACCTATGATGTCATCGATGACAGGGCGTAGCCTGCGTCTTTTACGCAGAAAAATAACGTAATACTACTTTTTGTGAAAACCCACCCTATCAAGGCATTGCTTTGAAATGTCGTCAGCGATTAGATCTAGCGGTACCGCGTGCAAGTTACAGATCCTAGGTGGCGGGCTCGATTCATGGCTGAAGCCGATCTTATTTGACATGTATACCGGGTAGTTGCTGGCTCAAAAAGCGCAAGCTCACTTTACAGATTACCCCATTTACTATTGAATTTTCAGTTAAATAATTTGAAAATATCCTTTGGGATTTAGTTTGAAATGGAGTTTCATAAATGTTTATGACGATGTCAAAGGATAATAAGTTATTGCACGGTAGTTTGCCCCGATTTTTTTCACTAACACCCATTTTAAAACGTAGCGCAAAACGTGGGCCTAAAAAATTGAACCGGGCCGTAGGTGAGGAAGGTAGTGAAATGAGCAAGTTATTTATGAGCTTGTACCGAGCAACCAAAACGGTGAAACCAAAACCATGAATCAAATCCTGCTCTGAACTAAACACGAAATCTATTATCTACGATTTCACAAGTGGTACCGTTAGGTTAGACCATGTTGCCAGCACTACTTTCTTCCAAAAATTATAACCGTAGCCTTGTGTGGAGCATCGTAAAAGCATAAAAAATGCGAAGTCCTGAAAACAAACCTCCAACTTGTTGCTTTCAAAGTCAAAAACAGCTACCAAAGTGATCGAAATGCAAAATTATCGTAGAATATCATTTTTTGATCGTCGTTTTTGTTATTAAATTGATTAAAATAAATGCAAAAATAGCATAGGCACTTCACTGGCAGAAGGAATGAGATATAATAACGTAAACAAAGGCTGTTGAACCAATGATAACCGTAGTAATATAATAGTACATAGGCTAAACCCGAATGTTAGCATAAAATAGTATAAACTATAGAATTCAAATCAAATAAAACGTTTCGTTGCGCCAGACTTTTTTTACAAACTTTGCATAATATGGCAAAATCAAAATTTCGTTTAAGGAGGAAAAATAAAACCAAAGTAATTCGTAAAACTGGACGTTTCGACAGCATAGATTTAGCTGTCATCATCAGCAATATAAAACTGACACTGGCTAATTGTTTATCCGGTGACGTATGCAGGGCTTATTTTTTAGATAGTTGTGCCACAAGGTTTTGTAATCGCAAATATAATAAGATGTAGAGTCACTAAGGAAAAATGTTAAATTGTAAAAAATGTTAAACCGTTGTGTAACTGTTGTGTAGGCTATATACATCTTGATTGCAAATAGTAACTTGACAAATAAAACAACTAAACTGAACTAAAATACCAAATGGCTTGCGACAAGTAGCCTGGATCAGAGTACAGGCTGCTTTATTTTGTTTCGTATTATAGGCTTATATTGCTTATTGTTAGTGTTTCTGTTACTGGTGTTATTACTGTTAATTTTTCTTTTTTATGCACCCTGCTCCGTTCGTTATGCATGTAAATTGGTACTGTTGGCATTAAATTGTGTGTTTTTGTTTGATTCTTCTTGTGCATCACACCGGAGTTTGGTAGTTGTGTTTGGTGAGGTGGCAGCAGGCTTTGACGACCCTTGTGGTCTTTTCGTTGTCTCCTCGTCATGGGACACCTCCAGCCTGTATTGTGCAACTGTTGTGTGCATGCATTCTGATTGGAAGTCGCAACTCGACAAATAAAACAACTGAACTGAACTGTTTCTTTCAAAATCTAATAATCGACCGTAAAATTGATTTTAGGCAACTGTACGCAAATAGCCAAGTTGCGGTTACTGGGCTAGAGGTTACGGGCCCTGGGCGGTCCGAGTTGCTAAAACGTCAGTCCTTGCCATCTCTACCGAGTTTATACCAATTGTACAATGCATTTGGAATTCGATTCGGATTAAAATTTTTATCTCAAAACATTTAAAACTCGCAATCAAGGGAATACAAAACACCCACGGGCGTCGGCAGAAAATTTTCTAGGGGGAGCAGTCAAGATATTATAAAAATTGATATTGGTACAGCACTACCGGAAATGCTGTTAGTAGAAAAAATAGGCAATACTCCCGTGCTCGTGCCTACAACGATCATTACTGCATTGTACTTGCACTTAATCACCCATGTGGAAAGAAAATCCAAACAGTTTTTCTTAACATGGCTATAATAACGATGGTACATGAAGCCTACTGCACGTGAATGCTGGACTATAATTATTCTACTGCTTTTTGCTTAAAGGTCTTTTCACACTTGAGCTATGCCAAGCGCAGCCAGGCTTACTTATTATTATTATTTTATTTTTCCCAGCCGCATAAATGCAGCTTACAGTAGGTATTTTTTAAGCTAGTGAATTATGCGCAACATGGAAGATGACCTAGTTGCGCATTGAACTCACTAAACCAGCTCTGGAGCCCAATGCACCAACCCCTCGGCCAACTTCATGTGCATTTGACAGCTGAGATGGCCGAGTGGTAAGAGCGGCCGCCTCTGGAGCAGTAGACTTGGTTTTGATTCCGAGTCGGGTTGAACCAATGACATTAAAATTGGAATTCACAGCTTCCTTGCTTGACGCTCAGCATTAAAGGGACGGTGTGAAGAACAAGCCGGTAAGTTCACTTGTTGTGTCTTTGGGAAGGGCGCTTAGCGGGATTCCCCCATCTTCGTGTGGTAGACGGATGGCCAGCAACTCCTGAGCAAGTCGCAACTCGACAAATAAGATGGCCGAGTTCAGATGGCCGACGGCTCAGACGGCCGACTTCGACAGCTCAGATGGTCGATTTCGACAGCTCAGATGGCCGAGTGGTATAGAGCGTCTGTCTCTTGAGCTGTAGACTCGGGTTTGATTCCGAGTCGGGTCAAACCAATGACTATAAAATTGATATTCACAGCTTCCCTGCTTGACGCTCAGCATTAAAGGGACAGTGTGAAGAACAAGCCGGCAAGTTTACTTGTTGTGATGTTGGGAAAGGCACTTTGCGGGATTCCCCCATCTTGGTGTGGTAGACAGATGGCTGGCAACTCCTAAGCGAGCTCGTATAGCGCTTAGATCGCTTTCTCGTGATAATTAATAAATATGATGTAGCGCTTTCTGTTGCTATTAATACTGCGATACTTGCAATTACTTCTGGTTAAAGGTTCTCATTTATGTCTAAAAAGGCGCTTCTTGTTTAAATGAGGACTTCAGAGTTAGTTGTCTGCCGCTCACTATGTTTATTTTTCAATAACAAGAAAGGAATGTTATGGTCAAAACCGCAAAGCAAGAAGGAAAGCTGTTTGAAGACCTCAAACGAAAAGAAAGCTTTATGATGTATAGTATCACTGGGCTTACAGCGTGGCCGAGTGGTTAGGGACGTAAACTCTCAATCACAAGGTCCTAAGTTCGAACCTGAGTCTACCTCATGAGCGGTCGAACCGCCAAACTAGTTGTAGAATTGTTTATTACAGCGTTTATTTAGTAAGAGAGAGAGAGATTTATTTCGCCATTCATTCACTACACAATATAACAAAATATAAAAAAAGGAAAAAATTCTATTGAACAAATGGCCAGGAAGCATCGACTAACCGCAAGGTTTTCCAATCAAGATGCTCCCTGACAGTCGCAGAAAGTACATCACACACAGAAAAAGAAAATCACAGAGTAAAAAACGATTACCAATATTTTTAGGTGCCAATAATCAAATTTTCAGTGAGTATTCAATTAACTAAATTCAAAACATTTAAAGAAGATTATACAAAGAAAAGCATATTCAATAAACATCAATACGATTGCAATAAAAAATATTTGTAAGCCTTTTTAAAGAAAACCCAGTGTGTGCTTTTTATATCATTATCAATCTCTTTCCAGAGTTTGGTTCCTCTGAACGAAAGAGTTTTTTGAGAAAAACTTTTGTTCATACGCGGCAAAAAGTAAATTGCTTTTTCAGTGGATCTTGTATTGTGATGATGAATTTGATTAATCTTCATGAACGAATCATGAAATATTTTCGGCACATTTCCTTTACACAATTGAAACATGAACTTGCCAAGTTCAAAATTGTATACGTCATGAAGTTTTAAAAATTTAAGTTTTTTATGCTGCGAAGTCATTGACGTATAACGGTTGCTACGGGTAATAGTCCGAATTATATAATTCAATCTGACACTGATTTCACTTAGATAATTTTTGGTAGTCGTGCCCCATACAATTATGCCATATTGTAATCTGCTGTAGATAAAGCTGTAGTATAGCATGCACAGAGTTTCCACGTTAATAAAATCACGAAGCCTGTAAAAAATTCCGGAGTATCTTGCCAATTGATTTGAGAGATGTTTCAAATGAACAGACCAGTTTAAATGTTCATCAATGTGCAACCGAGGTACTTAACCGACGAAGCTCTGATCAGCGCAGAATTATTTATGATCAGTTTAAAGTTATCATCAATAGTTTTCTTTGGATTGCCATTGACTATCATGTAGTTTGATTTAGAGTAATTCAAAGACAGTTTGTTTTTCCGTAGCCATAGATCAATTTTTGAAATTTCTTTATTGGCGCGAATTTCTAAAGAATCTAAATCTTTGTCAGACATAGCTAGATATGTGTCGTCAGCATATAAGGTCGTTTCAAATTTTGTAGCTAAAGGTAGGTCGTTAATATACATCAGAAATAAGAGTGGGCCTAAGCAAGAACCTTGGGGGACACCGCAAGAAACAGACATTAGCTCAGACTGGGTCTGTAGAATTTTAGTATATTGATATCGGTTACTTAAGTAGCTTTTAAATAGATCAAGTGGCTTACCACGAATCCCGAAGTATTTTTGCAATTTAGCTAGCAAGATTTGGTGATTAACAGTATCGAACGCTTTTGAAAAATCTAAGAATATGCAACAGGTATGCAGTCCCAAATCAACATTTCTTATCATGGATATGGGCAATCGCAAAGTTCGTAGAAGAATTTTCACGAAATCCAAATTGATTTTTACTCAATAAATCGTACTTTTCAAGGTAAGAGGAGATTCTGATGTAGATCAACTTTTCAAAGATTTTATCAAATTGAGATAAAATAGATATTGGACGGTAGTTTGTGGCTAAATTGTGATCCCCTTTTTTAAAGATTGGAATCACTTCCGCTATTTTCAAGCAGTCAGGAAATACGCCTTGTGCAATTAATACACACGTTAAATAAATCACTTAATACAGGCGACAAAATATTTTTACTTAACTTTATAAATTTGGTCTCTACATCCATGATTCTAATAGCCTTATTATTCTTAAGTGCATTGATAACTGTTTCTACTTCATCAGAAGTGGTTGGCTGCAGAAATATCGAGTTTTTCATGCTGATAACTGGTGGTGGTGTGAGAACAGAAGAGTGTACATCAGGAATAGCGTCAGTCATTTTCCTACCAATACTTACAAAAAAATCGTTCATTGCATTTGAGATAGCTTTAGGTTCAGTTAGGATAATTTCTTCAGTTATTACTAGCTTAGTACTTCTTCAGTTATAATTTCTTCAGTTATTACTTCAGTTATAATTATAATTTAGTTATAATTTCTTCAGTTATTACAGTATTACTAGTTTTCTTCAGTTATTACTAGCTTAGGATAATTTCTTCAGTTATTACTAGCTTAGAAAAAGCTCGTCGTAGTCATTTACCTCGGTTGCACACTGATTTTTGTCATTGCTTGCGTCATCAGATTTATAGTCGAAGTTCTTGTAAATCGTTGTTTCTGTGTTAAATTTAGAATCGAACATTGCAAAATTTTAACCGTAGGCTTCACATATAGACAGTTACAGTGACCAAGTATCTCGTTCACGGCGAATTTCGATTGGGTTGGAATCATCGTCTTTTCGAATAAAGATTCTTCCATTTTTCGTCCAGATGTATTTGTAATTGTTTTCTTTCATTTTTTGCTTAGTCTGCCAGAGCAGTTTTTTGCGGTACGAGGTAAGATTTTCGTTTATAAACAAACGCGTTATGCCTGGCACTGGAAACTCGGTGGTCGGGATTTTCCTCGCTGCAGATCGCTTGCTGTAGATTAAATTACGAATTCTTCGGTTCGCAAATCGTGCAATGATTGCAGGCGTTGGTAGATTGGTACTGCTGTTATTGCTTTTGCCAGGTCTTTTCGTGGGTAGACGATGCGCAATGGAAATGTCGTTTTCATTTAAATTAATATTTAATTTTTCAGCTATTTTAATTACAACTTCAGTTGTATCTTCGTTTTGAACTTGTGGAACTCCTTCAAATTCCAAGTTCTCCCTTCTGCCATATTGCTCAAGGTTATCCAAATGCTCAAATTGATCGGTCTGCACATCATGCAGCATTTCCACTTCATCTCTTAATTTTTGATTGTCTTTCTCCAGGTTTTTATTGCATTTGATCAATTTAGCATTTTCGGCTTTCAGTTCTTCAAATTGCATAGAAATAAATTGCTGACTTTCTTTGATTTGCGCTAGTTCAGTTTTTAGAACCATAATTTCTTCTGCTTGTGCGTTTCGATTAATCTCTAATTCCTTTACAACTACGCTTTTAATTTTAGGTTTTAGCATTGCCAAACATTTCTCGATTAATTCTTCTTCATTCTGTGATGATCTGGTTGGCATATTGACTTGCAGTTTTGTTTTTTTTTTCAGAGAGAAAAAATAGCGTCTACTCCGCGTGACAACTACTGACAACTGAAGTCTTCAGGCCTGTCATAATATCTTCGGGCCTGTCATAATATCTCTTTATATTTCGTATGCATAGACTTGCATCGGTTCCACATATTTCAATACTAGCAATTTTTTCATTAAGGCTTCATAATGAAACTCATACTTAGAATTTAGGGGAATGTTCTCAGAAAGGATTGACCCCTGGACCTGGCCCTTGCTGACAACCAATGGACCTATGCTTTCACTTGCCTAATAATAAACCTAATTCTTTAGGCAAAATGCGCAAAACAAGTAGTGCTATTCAATTTTGCAGGGGGTGGCCAAGGCCCCCTTTGCTCCCCCCTACCGACGCCCATGAAAACACCCTCAACAATGACTACCTTTGTACAACTCAACAACTCATTCAAAACGAGGCTAAATACATTGGAATAATTAAAGACAATAACACAATAGGCTATGTACAAAATTTTGCAGTGAAGTGCAAAAGAAAATGTGCGTAGATCTTTTACAATCAAGAAACACATCTGTTAACAAATAGCACCTTCAAACATCTTACTATAAATATTTTTTGTCACAAAATGCTGCCTGTTGTCATTGCATTTTGAAAGCACTCCTTTTTAGATATTGTTACACTATTGGTTTTTCCCACACCAATTTTCTTGAAATGGTGTTAACACAAAATTAAAACTCTTCTTGACAAATATAACTACAAATAAACTAATAACCAAACAGGTTCCTTAATTATTTCATTCTAATTTTCATGTAAAGCCGATCGCAAATTTTCGAACCAGCCGATAAGCCAAAATGTATAACCAGCCAAAAAAATAAGCGCGTGTATTTCAAATATTTTTGCTTTCTTTACGTTTCTACGATTTCAATTAAACACTCGATTCTCCGTTCCAATTATTTGCGTAGGGGAGACCGGGGCTAGTTCTTACAGGGGCACGCTGTTACAAGCGCACTCACTCCTTCAAGAAACCAAAATAAATTAAGTTTTCTTGAGTCATCAATTCTACTGCTTCTAGACTACTATGGGGCGCCTTGTGTAAAGCTACGCAATATAAAATTTTGCATCATTTTTTTGGTTAAACTACGTGCAATATCATATATTGTTGCAATTTATGTATATTGCTGCAATGAGTGTTAAATTGTTGCAATTTATGTATATTGCTGCAATTTGTGTAAATTGTTGCAATTTGGGTATATTGCAAAAAAAACTTTAAATCGGCTTTTAATTGCCATGGTGATATGCTAACTAAAACAGTCAGTGTTGCCCTTTCCCTTTTTCCATGAACTTATGTAGTGTACTGGCCTGAGGCGCTGTTGTACTGACTGTGCAGTGTGCGCTTATTGGTTTGGTTGAAACATTTAAGCTACTGGTTAAATGAATCATTTAAGTTACTACTGTTAAGCTACTGGTACCGGTATCCTTTGGAATACCAGCAACTAGACTAGACTACCGGTATAGGGGTAACAACTAGTATCAGCTCCCAGGTCCAGTTGGGTTAGATTAGAATTAGGTTCAGTTAGGGTTAAATTTAGTTAAAGTTCGTTCAGTTACAAAATATCGGTAGACTAGTTTGACGTTTTTAATTTTACAATTTATCGTATGTAACTGGCTACTGGTGTATCGGTGTTCTGATCTGCTGATGTCAGGATGTAGCCTACCTGCTTTCTGTGGACAGATCACAGAAGTCACTGTAATCTGACATGTTTCAGCCATACAGCGTAAGCGCACACTGCACAGTCAGTACAACAGCGCCTCAGGCCAGTACACTACATGAGTTCATGGAAAAAGGGAAAGGGCAACACTGACTGTTTTAGTTAGCATATCACCATGGCAATTAAAAGCCGATTTAAAGTTTTTTTAGCAATATACCCAAATTGCAACAATTTACACAAATTGCAGCAATATACATAAATTGCAACAATTTAACACTCATTGCAGCAATATACATAAATTGCAACAATATATGATATTGCACGTAGTTTAACCAAAAAAATGATGTAAAATTTTATATTGCGTAGCTTTACACACGGCGTCCCATAGACTACAATCAGATAAAATGATTTTTGCGAAATCCAAGAAAACGAAAGGGTAGTTACAAAGATTATTTTGGAGTACCCTAAGAAAAGTTTTGCAGAAATTTGAAAACTGATGTTGGAAAATTTGTGCGTGAAAACTTAAATCACTCTAGCTGGTAAGGAAAGCTGAGAAACTGTATTTTTTATATCTATGTTTGTTTATGACATTAACATGACCAGTTTATGCTGAGAATGAAAAGATTAATGCAAACCTAAATGGGGTAAGTTGTTACAATTATAACAACTTGCCTCAGAACAATAAATCTAGCTGCTCAGAAGACTAATATCACTGTATTGTTATGTTAAACGTTTTATTATTAAGCTATTCATTAATTATGGTTAGAACATCAGTGTGCAAAATAATCCACACCTGCGCAGAAAACGTTCAGGAAAGAAGCTAATTTAAAACTCAGAAACCTGTGACTCGAAACCCAAACGCAGAAAACTGAGTTTTTCAAAAAACATCAAATAATCTGTTTTTTTTTAAAGAACATCGAATAATTAACTCTGTTGTGATATTCATCCGCTCCAAAGAGTTTGTGAGTTGAAAAGAACGAGTATTTTCGTTCTGTTCAGTCAGAAACAACTTACCCTAAACGGCGAGGTAAATTGTTACACTGGATGTGCATTATAAATCACCTGTAAGTACCATGTTTCAAAGGTTATCAACAATACTTTTATTCTCTAGTAAGTACATAAGATGGTTAACATTTTGTGTAAATATTGACTTTCTAGCTTTAATACTGAGGGTCAGTGCCGTAGCAGCTCAACTTTGGGCCCCCCCCAAAAACCCTTTCAAGTCCCCAATACTTAGCTTTCGATATGAATTGTTTTAGGTTTTTCCAGGGGTAACAACTCAGTTTCTCACCACAATGCGAATACTGTGGTAAAGTTAAAACATATAACGCGTTATCACTGTGTAAAAATAAAAGGTGTAATTTTAAGACAAGTTTGTTACACCCAATTCATTTTCCATTAAAATCGTTTAGCTCAGGGTTTTTCTACCTTTTTCTGCTCATGGCCCACTAAAATGATAAAATATGATGGTGGCCCAATAACTTTTGCTAAAAGGTACAAAGTCAACGTGATGACATGATTAGGGAATGCTGATGTAATAGAAAAAGAGTCGCTCTCTAGTCAAGCTCTGTGGCCCACTGTTGGGCCATGGCCAATAGGTTGAAAACCTCCGGTCTAGCTAGAGCTCACTTTTTCGTACACAGATGTTCTTTTGACAGCATCATAATCTGGAGATCGGGCGCATTAACTTTCGATTGACAACATGGCCAGCGAAGAACCAATCGGATGGCCGAGTGGATAGAGCGTGTGCTTCTGAGCCTGAAGGAGTGAATAGACTGAGGGTTTGATCACTAGTCAAGTCAAACCAATGACTTAAAAATTGGTATTCACAGCTTTCCAACTAGGCATTCAGCATTAAAGGGATAGTGTTAAGAAAGCCGTCAAGTTTGCTTGTGCCGTTGGGAAAAACACTTAACGAGATTCCCCCATCTAAGTGCGGTAGGTAGACAGATGGCCGGCAACTCCTAAGGGAGCTCGTGTAGCGCCCCATTACTTTCTGTGATAGGTGGATAAAAATGCCCACAAATGGAAAGAAAAAAGATAGTCTGCTGTTTGCCATATTAGATGTAATAAACGTTTTAATAAATTTCAGTTTTCTGAAGCTTTGTTCAGCACTGGTAACAGTAACAACGCATTACGGGCCCTGGGCGGTCCGAGTTGCTAAAACGTCAGTCCTTGCCATCTCTACCGAGTTTATACCAATTGTACAATGCATTTGGAATTCGATTCGGATTAAAATTTTTATCTCAAAACATTTAAAACTCGCAATCAAGGGAATACAAAACACCCACGGGCGTCGGCAGAAAATTTTCTAGGGGGAGCAGTCAAGATATTATAAAAATTGATATTGGTACAGCACTACCGGAAATGCTGTTAGTAGAAAAAATAGGCAATACTCCCGTGCTCGTGCCTACAACGATCATTACTGCATTGTACTTGCACTTAATCACCCATGTGGAAAGAAAATCCAAACAGTTTTTCTTAACATGGCTATAATAACGATGGTACATGAAGCCTACTGCACGTGAATGCTGGACTATAATTATTCTACTGCTTTTTGCTTAAAGGTCTTTTCACACTTGAGCTATGCCAAGCGCAGCCAGGCTTACTTATTATTATTATTTTATTTTTCCCAGCCGCATAAATGCAGCTTACAGTAGGTATTTTTTAAGCTAGTGAATTATGCGCAACATGGAAGATGACCTAGTTGCGCATTGAACTCACTAAACCAGCTCTGGAGCCCAATGCACCAACCCCTCGGCCAACTTCATGTGCATTTGACAGCTGAGATGGCCGAGTGGTAAGAGCGGCCGCCTCTGGAGCAGTAGACTTGGTTTTGATTCCGAGTCGGGTTGAACCAATGACATTAAAATTGGAATTCACAGCTTCCTTGCTTGACGCTCAGCATTAAAGGGACGGTGTGAAGAACAAGCCGGTAAGTTCACTTGTTGTGTCTTTGGGAAGGGCGCTTAGCGGGATTCCCCCATCTTCGTGTGGTAGACGGATGGCCAGCAACTCCTGAGCAAGTCGCAACTCGACAAATAAGATGGCCGAGTTCAGATGGCCGACGGCTCAGACGGCCGACTTCGACAGCTCAGATGGTCGATTTCGACAGCTCAGATGGCCGAGTGGTATAGAGCGTCTGTCTCTTGAGCTGTAGACTCGGGTTTGATTCCGAGTCGGGTCAAACCAATGACTATAAAATTGATATTCACAGCTTCCCTGCTTGACGCTCAGCATTAAAGGGACAGTGTGAAGAACAAGCCGGCAAGTTTACTTGTTGTGATGTTGGGAAAGGCACTTTGCGGGATTCCCCCATCTTGGTGTGGTAGACAGATGGCTGGCAACTCCTAAGCGAGCTCGTATAGCGCTTAGATCGCTTTCTCGTGATAATTAATAAATATGATGTAGCGCTTTCTGTTGCTATTAATACTGCGATACTTGCAATTACTTCTGGTTAAAGGTTCTCATTTATGTCTAAAATGGCGCTTCTTGTTTAAATGAGGACTTCAGAGTTAGTTGTCTGCCGCTCACTATGTTTATTTTTCAATAACAAGAAAGGAATGTTATGGTCAAAACCGCAAAGCAAGAAGGAAAGCTGTTTGAAGACCTCAAACGAAAAGAAAGCTTTATGATGTATAGTATCACTGGGCTTACAGCGTGGCCGAGTGGTTAGGGACGTAAACTCTCAATCACAAGGTCCTAAGTTCGAACCTGAGTCTACCTCATGAGCGGTCGAACCGCCAAACTAGTTGTAGAATTGTTTATTACAGCGTTTATTTAGTAAGAGAGAGAGAGATTTATTTCGCCATTCATTCACTACACAATATAACAAAATATAAAAAAAAGGAAAAAATTCTATTGAACAAATGGCCAGGAAGCATCGACTAACCGCAAGGTTTTCCAATCAAGATGCTCCCTGACAGTCGCAGAAAGTACATCACACACAGAAAAAGAAAATCACAGAGTAAAAAACGATTACCAATATTTTTAGGTGCCAATAATCAAATTTTCAGTGAGTATTCAATTAACTAAATTCAAAACATTTAAAGAAGATTATACAAAGAAAAGCATATTCAATAAACATCAATACGATTGCAATAAAAAATATTTGTAAGCCTTTTTAAAGAAAACCCAGTGTGTGCTTTTTATATCATTATCAATCTCTTTCCAGAGTTTGGTTCCTCTGAACGAAAGAGTTTTTTGAGAAAAACTTTTGTTCATACGCGGCAAAAAGTAAATTGCTTTTTCAGTGGATCTTGTATTGTGATGATGAATTTGATTAATCTTCATGAACGAATCATGAAATATTTTCGGCACATTTCCTTTACACAATTGAAACATGAACTTGCCAAGTTCAAAATTGTATACGTCATGAAGTTTTAAAAATTTAAGTTTTTTATGCTGCGAAGTCATTGACGTATAACGGTTGCTACGGGTAATAGTCCGAATTATATAATTCAATCTGACACTGATTTCACTTAGATAATTTTTGGTAGTCGTGCCCCATACAATTATGCCATATTGTAATCTGCTGTAGATAAAGCTGTAGTATAGCATGCACAGAGTTTCCACGTTAATAAAATCACGAAGCCTGTAAAAAATTCCGGAGTATCTTGCCAATTGATTTGAGAGATGTTTCAAATGAACAGACCAGTTTAAATGTTCATCAATGTGCAACCGAGGTACTTAACCGACGAAGCTCTGATCAGCGCAGAATTATTTATGATCAGTTTAAAGTTATCATCAATAGTTTTCTTTGGATTGCCATTGACTATCATGTAGTTTGATTTAGAGTAATTCAAAGACAGTTTGTTTTTCCGTAGCCATAGATCAATTTTTGAAATTTCTTTATTGGCGCGAATTTCTAAAGAATCTAAATCTTTGTCAGACATAGCTAGATATGTGTCGTCAGCATATAAGGTCGTTTCAAATTTTGTAGCTAAAGGTAGGTCGTTAATATACATCAGAAATAAGAGTGGGCCTAAGCAAGAACCTTGGGGGACACCGCAAGAAACAGACATTAGCTCAGACTGGGTCTGTAGAATTTTAGTATATTGATATCGGTTACTTAAGTAGCTTTTAAATAGATCAAGTGGCTTACCACGAATCCCGAAGTATTTTTGCAATTTAGCTAGCAAGATTTGGTGATTAACAGTATCGAACGCTTTTGAAAAATCTAAGAATATGCAACAGGTATGCAGTCCCAAATCAACATTTCTTATCATGGATATGGGCAATCGCAAAGTTCGTAGAAGAATTTTCACGAAATCCAAATTGATTTTTACTCAATAAATCGTACTTTTCAAGGTAAGAGGAGATTCTGATGTAGATCAACTTTTCAAAGATTTTATCAAATTGAGATAAAATAGATATTGGACGGTAGTTTGTGGCTAAATTGTGATCCCCTTTTTTAAAGATTGGAATCACTTCCGCTATTTTCAAGCAGTCAGGAAATACGCCTTGTGCAATTAATACACACGTTAAATAAATCACTTAATACAGGCGACAAAATATTTTTACTTAACTTTATAAATTTGGTCTCTACATCCATGATTCTAATAGCCTTATTATTCTTAAGTGCATTGATAACTGTTTCTACTTCATCAGAAGTGGTTGGCTGCAGAAATATCGAGTTTTTCATGCTGATAACTGGTGGTGGTGTGAGAACAGAAGAGTGTACATCAGGAATAGCGTCAGTCATTTTCCTACCAATACTTACAAAAAAATCGTTCATTGCATTTGAGATAGCTTTAGGTTCAGTTAGGATAATTTCTTCAGTTATTACTAGCTTAGTACTTCTTCAGTTATAATTTCTTCAGTTATTACTTCAGTTATAATTATAATTTAGTTATAATTTCTTCAGTTATTACAGTATTACTAGTTTTCTTCAGTTATTACTAGCTTAGGATAATTTCTTCAGTTATTACTAGCTTAGAAAAAGCTCGTCGTAGTCATTTACCTCGGTTGCACACTGATTTTTGTCATTGCTTGCGTCATCAGATTTATAGTCGAAGTTCTTGTAAATCGTTGTTTCTGTGTTAAATTTAGAATCGAACATTGCAAAATTTTAACCGTAGGCTTCACATATAGACAGTTACAGTGACCAAGTATCTCGTTCACGGCGAATTTCGATTGGGTTAGAATCATCGTCTTTTCGAATAAAGATTCTTCCATTTTTCGTCCAGATGTATTTGTAATTGTTTTCTTTCATTTTTTGCTTAGTCTGCCAGAGCAGTTTTTTGCGGTACGAGGTAAGATTTTCGTTTATAAACAAACGCGTTATGCCTGGCACTGGAAACTCGGTGGTCGGGATTTTCCTCGCTGCAGATCGCTTGCTGTAGATTAAATTACGAATTCTTCGGTTCGCAAATCGTGCAATGATTGCAGGCGTTGGTAGATTGGTACTGCTGTTATTGCTTTTGCCAGGTCTTTTCGTGGGTAGACGATGCGCAATGGAAATGTCGTTTTCATTTAAATTAATATTTAATTTTTCAGCTATTTTAATTACAACTTCAGTTGTATCTTCGTTTTGAACTTGTGGAACTCCTTCAAATTCCAAGTTCTCCCTTCTGCCATATTGCTCAAGGTTATCCAAATGCTCAAATTGATCGGTCTGCACATCATGCAGCATTTCCACTTCATCTCTTAATTTTTGATTGTCTTTCTCCAGGTTTTTATTGCATTTGATCAATTTAGCATTTTCGGCTTTCAGTTCTTCAAATTGCATAGAAATAAATTGCTGACTTTCTTTGATTTGCGCTAGTTCAGTTTTTAGAACCATAATTTCTTCTGCTTGTGCGTTTCGATTAATCTCTAATTCCTTTACAACTACGCTTTTAATTTTAGGTTTTAGCATTGCCAAACATTTCTCGATTAATTCTTCTTCATTCTGTGATGATCTGGTTGGCATATTGACTTGCAGTTTTGTTTTTTTTTTCAGAGAGAAAAAATAGCGTCTACTCCGCGTGACAACTACTGACAACTGAAGTCTTCAGGCCTGTCATAATATCTTCGGGCCTGTCATAATATCTCTTTATATTTCGTATGCATAGACTTGCATCGGTTCCACATATTTCAATACTAGCAATTTTTTCATTAAGGCTTCATAATGAAACTCATACTTAGAATTTAGGGGAATGTTCTCAGAAAGGATTGACCCCTGGACCTGGCCCTTGCTGACAACCAATGGACCTATGCTTTCACTTGCCTAATAATAAACCTAATTCTTTAGGCAAAATGCGCAAAACAAGTAGTGCTATTCAATTTTGCAGGGGGTGGCCAAGGCCCCCTTTGCTCCCCCCTACCGACGCCCATGAAAACACCCTCAACAATGACTACCTTTGTACAACTCAACAACTCATTCAAAACGAGGCTAAATACATTGGAATAATTAAAGACAATAACACAATAGGCTATGTACAAAATTTTGCAGTGAAGTGCAAAAGAAAATGTGCGTAGATCTTTTACAATCAAGAAACACATCTGTTAACAAATAGCACCTTCAAACATCTTACTATAAATATTTTTTGTCACAAAATGCTGCCTGTTGTCATTGCATTTTGAAAGCACTCCTTTTTAGATATTGTTACACTATTGGTTTTTCCCACACCAATTTTCTTGAAATGGTGTTAACACAAAATTAAAACTCTTCTTGACAAATATAACTACAAATAAACTAATAACCAAACAGGTTCCTTAATTATTTCATTCTAATTTTCATGTAAAGCCGATCGCAAATTTTCGAACCAGCCGATAAGCCAAAATGTATAACCAGCCAAAAAAATAAGCGCGTGTATTTCAAATATTTTTGCTTTCTTTACGTTTCTACGATTTCAATTAAACACTCGATTCTCCGTTCCAATTATTTGCGTAGGGGAGACCGGGGCTAGTTCTTACAGGGGCACGCTGTTACAAGCGCACTCACTCCTTCAAGAAACCAAAATAAATTAAGTTTTCTTGAGTCATCAATTCTACTGCTTCTAGACTACTATGGGGCGCCTTGTGTAAAGCTACGCAATATAAAATTTTGCATCATTTTTTTGGTTAAACTACGTGCAATATCATATATTGTTGCAATTTATGTATATTGCTGCAATGAGTGTTAAATTGTTGCAATTTATGTATATTGCTGCAATTTGTGTAAATTGTTGCAATTTGGGTATATTGCAAAAAAAACTTTAAATCGGCTTTTAATTGCCATGGTGATATGCTAACTAAAACAGTCAGTGTTGCCCTTTCCCTTTTTCCATGAACTTATGTAGTGTACTGGCCTGAGGCGCTGTTGTACTGACTGTGCAGTGTGCGCTTATTGGTTTGGTTGAAACATTTAAGCTACTGGTTAAATGAATCATTTAAGTTACTACTGTTAAGCTACTGGTACCGGTATCCTTTGGAATACCAGCAACTAGACTAGACTACCGGTATAGGGGTAACAACTAGTATCAGCTCCCAGGTCCAGTTGGGTTAGATTAGAATTAGGTTCAGTTAGGGTTAAATTTAGTTAAAGTTCGTTCAGTTACAAAATATCGGTAGACTAGTTTGACGTTTTTAATTTTACAATTTATCGTATGTAACTGGCTACTGGTGTATCGGTGTTCTGATCTGCTGATGTCAGGATGTAGCCTACCTGCTTTCTGTGGACAGATCACAGAAGTCACTGTAATCTGACATGTTTCAGCCATACAGCGTAAGCGCACACTGCACAGTCAGTACAACAGCGCCTCAGGCCAGTACACTACATGAGTTCATGGAAAAAGGGAAAGGGCAACACTGACTGTTTTAGTTAGCATATCACCATGGCAATTAAAAGCCGATTTAAAGTTTTTTTAGCAATATACCCAAATTGCAACAATTTACACAAATTGCAGCAATATACATAAATTGCAACAATTTAACACTCATTGCAGCAATATACATAAATTGCAACAATATATGATATTGCACGTAGTTTAACCAAAAAAATGATGTAAAATTTTATATTGCGTAGCTTTACACACGGCGTCCCATAGACTACAATCAGATAAAATGATTTTTGCGAAATCCAAGAAAACGAAAGGGTAGTTACAAAGATTATTTTGGAGTACCCTAAGAAAAGTTTTGCAGAAATTTGAAAACTGATGTTGGAAAATTTGTGCGTGAAAACTTAAATCACTCTAGCTGGTAAGGAAAGCTGAGAAACTGTATTTTTTATATCTATGTTTGTTTATGACATTAACATGACCAGTTTATGCTGAGAATGAAAAGATTAATGCAAACCTAAATGGGGTAAGTTGTTACAATTATAACAACTTGCCTCAGAACAATAAATCTAGCTGCTCAGAAGACTAATATCACTGTATTGTTATGTTAAACGTTTTATTATTAAGCTATTCATTAATTATGGTTAGAACATCAGTGTGCAAAATAATCCACACCTGCGCAGAAAACGTTCAGGAAAGAAGCTAATTTAAAACTCAGAAACCTGTGACTCGAAACCCAAACGCAGAAAACTGAGTTTTTCAAAAAACATCAAATAATCTGTTTTTTTTTAAAGAACATCGAATAATTAACTCTGTTGTGATATTCATCCGCTCCAAAGAGTTTGTGAGTTGAAAAGAACGAGTATTTTCGTTCTGTTCAGTCAGAAACAACTTACCCTAAACGGCGAGGTAAATTGTTACACTGGATGTGCATTATAAATCACCTGTAAGTACCATGTTTCAAAGGTTATCAACAATACTTTTATTCTCTAGTAAGTACATAAGATGGTTAACATTTTGTGTAAATATTGACTTTCTAGCTTTAATACTGAGGGTCAGTGCCGTAGCAGCTCAACTTTGGGCCCCCCCCAAAAACCCTTTCAAGTCCCCAATACTTAGCTTTCGATATGAATTGTTTTAGGTTTTTCCAGGGGTAACAACTCAGTTTCTCACCACAATGCGAATACTGTGGTAAAGTTAAAACATATAACGCGTTATCACTGTGTAAAAATAAAAGGTGTAATTTTAAGACAAGTTTGTTACACCCAATTCATTTTCCATTAAAATCGTTTAGCTCAGGGTTTTTCTACCTTTTTCTGCTCATGGCCCACTAAAATGATAAAATATGATGGTGGCCCAATAACTTTTGCTAAAAGGTACAAAGTCAACGTGATGACATGATTAGGGAATGCTGATGTAATAGAAAAAGAGTCGCTCTCTAGTCAAGCTCTGTGGCCCACTGTTGGGCCATGGCCAATAGGTTGAAAACCTCCGGTCTAGCTAGAGCTCACTTTTTCGTACACAGATGTTCTTTTGACAGCATCATAATCTGGAGATCGGGCGCATTAACTTTCGATTGACAACATGGCCAGCGAAGAACCAATCGGATGGCCGAGTGGATAGAGCGTGTGCTTCTGAGCCTGAAGGAGTGAATAGACTGAGGGTTTGATCACTAGTCAAGTCAAACCAATGACTTAAAAATTGGTATTCACAGCTTTCCAACTAGGCATTCAGCATTAAAGGGATAGTGTTAAGAAAGCCGTCAAGTTTGCTTGTGCCGTTGGGAAAAACACTTAACGAGATTCCCCCATCTAAGTGCGGTAGGTAGACAGATGGCCGGCAACTCCTAAGGGAGCTCGTGTAGCGCCCCATTACTTTCTGTGATAGGTGGATAAAAATGCCCACAAATGGAAAGAAAAAAGATAGTCTGCTGTTTGCCATATTAGATGTAATAAACGTTTTAATAAATTTCAGTTTTCTGAAGCTTTGTTCAGCACTGGTAACAGTAACAACGCATTTTGTAAACTCGAGAAGCAAGGCAAGCGAGCACTTACAGGTATTACTATTGAATTAAAAGTTCAACGGTGTTGAAGGGAGACTGCCAAACGAGCTTGTGTCGTTCTAATCAGCAACCATCTGATATAAATATCAAATGCAATAGACTCCAGCCGTGAATCGAACCCGTCGCAAAGAATCTGAACCTGCGTGCGGTACTGCCAGATCATATTGCTGACAATGGCTGTTCATGCACGAAGCTGCTGGGTGTAAACAGCAATGCAAAGACAGAAGCGACATCACATGTCAGCTTAAAACTTTCTAGTATCGACATAATAGCCTGGTCCACCAGTTGTTTTAAAAAGTTTGCTTTGAATCTCTTCCTCAGAAGCTGTACGATATAGATTTGCATCGTAACTAAACATTCTCTTTTTCTATTTTCATTCTCTTGTTTTTTACTTTTTGATTGAGGAAGACCGGACCAATGTCCAATTCCTGCGCTATTTCAAAAGCACACGTTTTCAAACTAGCAAATCCTTTTTCAATGGACTTTTGTATTCGATGTCAGATTATGGTTGCTGACACAGAAATAGGGTAGGATTGAATTTAATTTACCGATCGGATGGCCGAGTGGATAGAGCATCTGCTTCTAGATTGGTGGACTCCGGGATTCAATTCCGGGTCCGGTCAAACCAATGACTTGAAAATTGGTATTCACAGCTTTTTTGGTTGACGTTCAAGCATAATGGATAGCGCGAAACAAGCGGCAAGTTTGCTTGTTGTGCTGTTGGGAAAGGCACTAAACGGGATTACCCCATCTAGGTGTGGTAGACCGTTGGTCGGCAACTCCTAAGCGAGCTCGTATAGCGCCCCGTCGCTTTTTCATGATAGGAGAATAAAATTGCGAATAAATAAAAAATAAATAGATAAAATTTTAAATCTGCTCACAAGGTGTTAATGAATTTGAATTTAATTTTTTCAAGAGGAATGAATTTGAATTTAAGCTTTGAAAAATGATTGCATCCAACTCTGCACCGGCCTCCATGTTCAAGTCCTACGCGCACTCTTACACACAGTGTATTGTTTATGACATCATTATGCAGTTTATGACGCTATTTGAAAGTAAACGATAGCGAAAAATATTAAAACTGAAATACTGTATATAGAATCTGAGCGCAAAAAATCCCATTCAACGTGATTCGCCAAGCAAAACTTTGTTTTTGAATTGATGCAACTTCGGGTCCTTCAAGACAATTTGGGGCCCTTTTTGGCAGTGTGGGCCCCCCCAATTGGGGGGTTTGGGGGGCGGCTGCTACGGCTCTGCTGAGGGTTCTGAAGACGTAATTGTGTATTTTGTAACAACTAGCCCGGTTTCCCCTACTGGTTGAATTAGAATATGTCGAGCCGATGTAAGTCTAAATATGAAATTATAAAGAGATATTATGGTAGGCCAGAAGACTTACTGATTAAACGACGTAAAAAATAATTCTTCAACTAGTTTTGCGGTGTATCTCTATATGTGGTTAAAGTGGGTTAGATAACGCAGCCCATACATGTGCTGTGTTTTCCATTGTTGACTTTAATAACAAATGCAACATCACTGATCAGGGAATATGTTTAATCCTTGCAATTTACTGTAATACCCTCTTTCTCGGGCAGTTGGCACAATATCAAAACTCAAACATTTTTTTCCTTCGTGTGTACTTCTAAAACTTTACTACGCGTTATTTCACTCCAATTTATTGTATGGGTATTTTAATTTGGCATAATACTTACTCAACATATACTAATAAAATATCCAGACTTCAAAACAAAGCCATAAAGCTGATTGCTAATTCAAAACGCACTGATAAATGTGCTCCGATTTATGAAAAGCTTAAAATTTTGCAACTTCACGATCTTCACATACATGAAACAGCGACATTCATGTATAAATTCCGTAACAATAAACTACCTGTTTCTTTTACGCAGTATTTTAACCGAATTGCTGCAATTCATTCAGTTCATACAAGAAGCAACACCTCTGTACTTACATACTACATTCCACAATACAAAACAACTCGTCTACAGCGCTCCCTAAAATATACTGGTGTGAAAATGTGGAACAAAATACCTAACTGGATCAAAACTAAAAGTTACAGTCTGTTCTTAAAACACTTCAAATTATACCTACAAGGCAACTAAACATCTCCTCTTTCTTTTATCTGTATTTATTTATTTTTCTATTTTTTTTTTTTTATATTACAGCAGATCCTATACGAATCAGCAGAATAATGCACAGTAACTGAGAAAAAAATTATAATTTTTTTGTATTTTTTGTTTTTTTAAAGCAAGGGTGGTAGCTTGACTCGAAGACCCTCAGACGGTCACTTCGCAGCTTCCCTATTGCATTCATCGTAAACTTTATTTTTCTTTTTCTATATTGTGTTATGTTTCGTTGTTGAACTATATTTTGCTCTTGTTTTTATTTACTATATTTGTTTAAATACCGTATGAATGCAATGAAATAAATGAATCTGAATTTGAATAATTCAAAATGTGGTTGAACTTGATCGGAGTAAATGCGTGACTAAAGACAGCCCATGACTTGTGTCATATTCAAATGATATAAATCTGACCTATTTACATAAAGTTTTGGCCTCAGTTTCCAAGTTTTAAGAAGTTGTCATGCTAAACGTGGAATCGAAAACTAGATTTAGCAATTACTGCAGTGAGTCATAGTATCTTGTTGCCAATACAGCTTCAGGTAGTGCAAGCAGCAAGTGGAAGCACTAAAAATATAATCACCCACAAAGTATACAAAAATAATCCCAAACAAAGCATAAAAAATAAAATCGAAAAGAAAGCATGAGAAATAAAATCACAAAAAAAGCATCAAAATAACTTATTCAGCAACTTATCGGATGCCTGAGCGGATGCAGCGTCTGCTCTTGTATCGATCGACTTAGGATTCGATTACTGGTCGAGTCAAATCAATGCCTTATAAATTGGTATTTACAGCTTCTTTGCTTGACCCTCATCTTCGGAGGAAAAGTGTGGTGAACAAGAACGCCAAGCTTCCTTGAGCCTAGAGGTAGGCTATGTACAAACAGGTGATTGAGCGAGCTCGTTGTAGCGCCTTCGTCGCATTCTCGAGGAGGATAATAATGCTACTAATAGTAGTAAATACTAAGTCTATTACTTAAAGCAGAATAGGCTAAGCCCTCATTGAAAAAAACATTAATGGCTTTGTCTTGCAAACCTTTGTTGATGGTTTCGCTTTAAAGAATAAGAAACATAGATAATTAAGAATTGGAAACGTAACCTGGATTAAAGTTTTTAAAAAATGTCTTGAATATGTTGTAGTATACCGATGGATGCAGCAATGTTGCCTAGAAAGCTCACAAGCCTACATACTTAAACAAATTTGATATCCACTTTTTAAAATTTTTACAAGTTTGTGTAAGAAGTTAAGATTTGGGTTTTGCCAACACTGATATCTCAAGGCTGGCGAGGCGTACAAGGTTGATATATACATCGAAGAAGCACATAAATATTGTTTAAAGATTGAAAAAAAGCGAATTTTCAAAAAGTTGGGAGTTATGAGCATAAGTAAAGTCCGGTCAACTTTGCTATGCACAGCCATTCCAGGCTAGACTTATTCCAGACTGTAAGGACTGTCTAATCACGTAAGATCTTCGTGTTTCCAGTATGTTTCGAGGTATGCAGGACCAAGCGTGAAAGTGCTATCGATTTCATTGCATCCCCGAGTTTTCCCTTCAATGTTTGCAAAATCATCAGTAAAATCTTCGCGTTTCTCATAATTTCCAGCACTTTGAGAGCAGCTTTCCATTGTTTTTTCTGATTTCAAGATTTCACTCATGGAAATTCCTTCTTTCTTATTTAAAGACACTGATATATCGCTTCCTGGGTAACTTGGAGCCATGATTTTTTTGGCATCATCATGGCCAAAATGTTTTTCTTTTTTGTCAGCAGTGATTGAATTTTCTGGTGTTGACTTTTCCACACATGTCCATTTTTCATTCATCGAAGAACAGTTATTTGAATGAGAATTAGCTGTATACAAATAATGAAAAACAGTAGGCTAGAACTCTGATGCAAAGTTTGAGTAATCGATACTTACATTCTTGATTAGGGCGCTAGGTAACTTAACGGCTTGATTTAAAGAAGAAGCTCAAAACAGATTTAAATGACACAAGAAAATAGACATTAATACCGAATATCTCAAATTATTTAATTCTTTGATTTTCGTTTAGTTTGCGGTAATGTTGGAAAGAACGACAGAAGTTTAAGAACCATGTTGAATCACAAATGCAAAAGATCAAGTATGTATGCATAAATGCAGATAATGAACACTGTTTTGACCTTTCAGGTCTCATCAGTGCAGTTCGTGTGACCGACATTTACTTCAAGCAATATTTTTGTATCTCAAGTTGAATCAGGTTTTTTCTTATTTTTGTCCCCGAGTAAAATTGAGTCTGTACTTCAAATAAAGTGGAGTATCTTCACAGCTTACTTGTAGTGCCCGCTGCAATATTTTATTAGAAATTCAATTGCTGAAATCACTTTCAAGCCATATTACCAATTCATTGATTCAACCAGCGCTTAGCATCGATTTTTGTTGTCAGAAAGTCAAAAACCAAATTATCAGTCTGTAATGAATAAACTAAAATACTCAAGTCAAGAAGGCAATGTGATGAGTTGAGCCGAAAGTTAAAGGCATAAAGTAACAACTCGTGAGGTTTTTAACTACAGTAGTTAAATTTTAAGGAAAATTCAAGAATAAACGCATGAGGACGACTGAAGTGACAACTTTTTAAGCAACAAGAAATAGGTCCTGCAATTGCAGAGGCGAAGATATGGTCTCAAGATTTGCTAAGAGTATCTTCAAAAAAATAGACTCACCAGAGTTGAGCTGAATTGGATCAGGTATTTCTTGCACGATTTCTTCTGATGCTAATTCCATCTTTTTGGGTTCTTCACCAAAAAATAGTGTTTTCTACAAACACGAAATTTAATTTAGGTAAGCCATAGGTTTCCTATTTATCGGCCATGGTCCAGTAGTGGGCCACAGCAATGTTTTCAGTGGGCCACAGAGCATGGAAATCAACATATAAGCATTCTTTAATAATGCGATTATGTTTACTTTGTCATTTTTAGTAAAAGTTGTTGGGCTACTGTCGTATCTTATCCTTTTGGTAGTTCATGAGCAGCAAAGGTTGAAAAAACCCTGGACTAAGCAATTAATTTCAAGTTTGTTCATGCAAAGTAGGCTACAGGAGCAAGCGGTTTGACACAATCCCCTCTCCCTTAAAACATCAATTATATCAGAAAACAGCTGCGAGGGTTGTTTTGCATAACATTATGATTAAATCTGTTCAAAATTGATAGATCATTACAAAAACTAAGACAGATTGCAACTTTATCGCCCGGTCGAGCAATGCTCGTGAAAAGTAAGAATCAATTAAGGGTAGGCCTATATCAAGTTATTTTCACGCGAAAACGTTTTGCCATTATTTTGAAAAACGAGATAGGCGTTACCTTTTTAAGAGTGTCGGCAGTAAAAACCTTACTGAAAAGACAAAAATTTGGTTTATCCATAGTGATTACATAGGTCACAATCATATAGGTAATAGGTTCTTTGAAAAATATTATGCGCTTTGCGTGATAGAACGTAAAGTAGCAAGCTTATGCCATTACTAGGGCCCGCTAAAGTCAATAAAGTCAAAATTTTGCATAAAGTCGAACTTTGTCAAAATTGTCTTTATCAAAAATTTCTTTACTAAAACGAACAAATATATATTGTTTAAATACTTTTTTGAATTTTCGAGCTGCTATTAAAATTTTATGCGCAGTTTTATTTGATTTTAAACTTTTGAAATAGTTGCAATATTTGCACTATCGTCACAATAATGCGTGCGGTAATTGAGAAGGCAATAGCACTTATTATGCATAAAACGTCATTGTTGATGCATAAATACATATTTGTTAGACAATTAATCTAATCCTATAACCAAAATCTCGTCAGCCTTGCTACGCACAGCCAATCCAGGCTAAACTCATTCCAGACTGTAAAGACTCTGTTTTTGCATTGCTTTACCTGTACATCTCGACTTCATCTCTTTTCTAGGTTGTGCCCTATTTTTGGCAGGCGACTGGCCCCAAACAACGATACCCAATGAAAGAACCTATAACCACTAACCCACAACCAAGTTACCGTTCCCACATCACTGGAAGCCCCCATGGTAACCCACTCATTTGCAGCTGCAGACGCGTTTCGACCTTATTATGGTCTCATCAGTGCAGCATAGCAACCTCCCACCTTCCTAAAAAAAAAAAAAAAAAAAAATTCTAACCTTCCTAAGAACTACACACTCCAAATCTAAGCCTCTCCTCGTTCTACTCAAGGTAGAATATTTGAAATAAAACCTTCAAGAAAATAATACAGGCTGGATTATGATGTCACAGATTCACTGTAAACAATCGATAAGAATAGAAAAGTCCGGTTGGTTTAAACATTATTTTCCCGGTAATCTGAGAAGGAATATTTTGTTTAAGGTTTGTAACTATACCAGTCACCAAAACCTACAAAAAACCTCTCTGCCCAACCCGTTCGCCCGTGAAAAAGCGGGGGACAAGGCAGGCACTGTGTCTGCGCATGCAGCCCAGAAAACACAGTGAACGTCAGCGCTTATCGGTGGTTTAAACATCAATATTCCGGTACGTTTGTCGAACTGCATGTACAGTTACAGGATCCAGCAAGATGATACAAAGAAGGATATGTAAGTCAAATAGAATTCATCTTTCCTACACTTCTCCGATAGGCACCCCCAAAGTCACGCAACAACAAAGCCCAATGTGTCAGGGTAAGAATAGGTCCAACAATAAGAGTACAGTCTTTTAATGGAATGGAAAATGGTACTCCCCATACAGGTGGGAATTGAACCATCCATTTCTGTCATCAATTACGAGTTAGATGAGAAATTTGCAAGAAAATTTTGCAAGAAATTTGCAAGTTAGATGAGAAATTTACAGTGCCTGCCTTGTCCCCCGCTTTTTCA